>JAJOOH010015304.1:0-30293 GCA_029582605.1 Solanum gracilifrons | reverse complement strand
AAAAACTCAACTTTCCAAAAACTCAACTTTTCATTAATTTTCCTTCAAACCAACTTCGAAAATACAACAATTAGGACTCGGGGCAACTATCGGGAGGGGTAAAACGGTCATTTTATGAAAATTTCCAAAAATGACCTTTAGGGTCAATACACATGTAAAGAGGAACTCAAGGTAAAGGTTCACACTGTGGTTTACACCAAAGAGCGCGAGGAAGATGAAGAAAGTGTAGGCTCCTCAAATCATATTACAATCCAAAATGAGTACGATTCTTTGCCTCAAATGAAGATTGATGAAGAGTTAGAAGATATTGTATGGTGTTGTCATATATCTGTCAATGACAATGATCCTTTAGAAGAGGAAGATGCTGGAGATGCTCCACCGTAACTTGAAGAAGGAGCAAAGACCATAATATATCCTTTGAAAGAAGTTAACCTTGTCACTGATGAAGACCCAATGCCAACTTACTTAAGTGCCTTTCTAGAAGTTGATGAAGAAATCGCTTATATGAATATACTCAAAGAATATAGGGATGTCTTCGCTTGGAGTTATAAAGAAATGCCTGGATTGAATCCTAAAGTAGTGGTCCATCAATTAGCAGTCAAAAATGGTTCTCCCCCTGTTAAGCAAGCTCAAAGACGCTTTAGGCCAGACTTGGTTCCATTGATAGAAAATGAAGTTAACAAACTCATTGAGGCAGGCTTTAGTCGTGAGGTCAAATATCTTACATGGATTTCAAGTATTCTTCTTGTAAGGAAGAAGAATGGTCAAATTCGAGTATGTGTTGACTTTAGAGATCTTAATAATGCATGCCCTAAAGATGAGTTTCCTCTTCCCATTCCGGAGCTAATGATTGATGCCACCACTGGTTATGAGTCAATGTCGTTTATGAATGGTTCTTCTGGCTATAATCAAATCCACATGACTCCAAAGGATGAAAAACTCATCGCATTTCTCACGCCTAAAGGTATTTATTGCTACAAAGTGATGCCATTTGGTTTAAAGAATGCTGGTGCCACATATCAAAGGGCTATGCAAAATATATTTGATGACTTGCTCCATAAAAATATTGAATGCTATGTTGATGACTTGGTGGTAAAGTTAAGAAAAATGGGTGATCATTTGAAATACTTAAGAATGGTGTTTGAGTTGCTCCGAAGATATCAACTAAGGATGAACCCATTGAAATGTGCCTTCGGAGTTACTTCTGGCAAGTTCCTTGGCTTTATTGTGAGACATCGAGGAATTGAAATTGATCAAGCCAAAGATGATGCAATATCAAAGATGTCTGAGCCTCGAAATATTCATGAGTTAAAAAGTCTCCAAGGAAAGTTAGCCTGCTTGAGGAGATTCATCTCAAATCTAGCGGGAAGATGCCAACCATTCGGTCATCTCATGAAGAAAGGGTGCTCCTTTTAATTGGGATCAAACATGTAGTAATGCCTTTAAAAGTATCAAATCGTATCTAGCGAAACCTCCGGTTTTGGCAACCCCTATACTTGGAAAGCCATTGATACTCTACATTACGGCACAAGAAATGTCTGTAGGAGCCCTGCTAGCTCAAGAGAATAGTAAAGACAAAGAAAACACTCTTTATTACTTAAGTAGAACGATGACACCGAATGAGCTAAACTATTCGCCAATTGAAAAGTTGTGCTTGGCACTTGTCTTCTCAATTCAAAAGATGAAGCATTATTTTCAAGCGCATGTTGTCCGCCTCATTTCTAGAGCAAATCCCATCAAGTTTGTTATGTCAAAACCTGTCCTTAGTGATCGACTAGCAAAATAGTACCTCAAATTCCAACAGTTTGAGATTGTGTACATCCCTCAGAAAGCTGTGAAGGGACAAACATTAGCTGATTTCTTGGTAGACCATCCGATACCCAACGATTGGGAATTAACTGATGATCTTCCCGATGAAGATGTGATGTCTATTGAAATTCAACCTCCTTGGAAAATGTACTTTGATGGGGCTGCACATTGTGGCGGAACTGGCGCTGGCGTGGTGTTCATCACTTCGCAAGAAGAGATTCTACCATTCTCATTTACTTTGAAGCAATGTTGCTCTAATAATGTCGTTGAATACCAAGCGTTGATACTTGGACTTGAGATGACAGTCGACATGAAACAATTACACTTATAAGTCTTTGGTGACTCTCAGTTGGTGATCAACCAACTCTTGGGAAGTTATGAGGTGAAGAAGCCCGAATTGCGTCCTTATCATGACTATGCTCAAAAGTTGATAGGATGGCTTGGAGATGTAACCCTTCAACATGTGCGTAGAACGAAAAATAAGAAAGTTGATGCATTGGCTGCCCTGGCTTCAACGCTAGCCCTTCCTGATCAAACACAATTTACTATTTGTCAAAGATGGATAGTACCACCGCTAAATGAGGAAGAATATATGTAACATGAGCTTGAGCATCTTGTTGCCGTTTCTAAAGCCATAAAGGAAGATTGGAGACAACCCATTATTGACTACATGTGTTATGGGATACTTACAGAAAATCCAAGGAAAAGGACTGACATTCGTTGTCATGCACCTCGTTTCCTTTACTACAAGGACACATTATATAGAAGATCATTTGAGGGTGTCTATAACGATGTTTGGGAGAGGAAGAAACAATTCAAACTCTGCAAGAAACACACTCAGGAGTATGTGGATCATATCAATCTGGACCGAAACTCCACTTTCACATAAAGATGATGGGGTATTATTGCCCAACCATAGTGAATGATTGCTTAGATTATGCTCGGAGGTGCGATGCTTGTCAATTTCATGCAAATTTCATACATCAGCCGCCTGAAGTATTGCACCAAACTATCTCATCTTGGCCATTTGTCGCTTGAGGATTAGATGTTGTAGGACCACTACCAAAATCTTCTGGTGGACACTTGTACATCTTGGCTGCAACAAATTACTTCTCAAAATGGGCTGAAGCCGTTGCTCTTAAAGAAGTGAAAAAAGAGAATGTTGCAAATTTTATCCGAGTGACTATCATTTATCGCTTTAGCATCCCTCGCTACATAATAACGGACAATGGCAAGCCATTTGATAACAAGTTAATGAACAAAATTTGTGATCTCTTTGGCTTCAAGCAGCGTAAATCTTCTATGTATTATGCTGCCGCCAATGGTCTTGCTGAAGCATTCAATAAGACTCTATGAAACCTTTTGAAGAAAGTTGTCTCCAAATCCAAACGGGATTGGCATGAAAGAATGGAAGAAGCTTTGTGGGCATATAGGACAACATACCGCACACTAACTCAAGCAACACCATATTCACTTGCTTTTGGAGTTGAAGCAGTCCTGCCACTCAAGTGTCAAATACCTTTCTTAAGACTTGCTATTCAAGAAGGGCTCAATGAAGAAGAAAATGCTCGACTACGTTTTGTTGAGTTAGAAGCACTTGACGAAAAGAGGCTAGAAGCCCAACAAAACCTTGAATGTTATGAAAGTCGTCTATATCGTGCTTTCAATAAGAAAGTTCGCTTGAGGTGTTTCCAAGTTGGAGACCAAGTTCTTGCAGTAAGAAGACCCATCATTACTTCGCACAAGTCTGGGGGCAAATTTACCTCAAAGTGGGATGGATCGTATGTTGTACAAGAAACATATTCACATGGTGCTTACAAGCTTGTTGATGCAGATGGCGTAAGGATCGGTCCTATTAATGCAAAATTCCTAAAGAGGTACTACCCTTGAAGTAAGATGATGCTCCTTAAGGTACGAGCCTAAACTGCATGCCACTCCTGGCTCGCAAGAGTATAAACTGTGTACGGCACAACAAAAAAAAATAATAAAAAAAATACTTAATCCTCCTGAACTATGTTGTGACTTGATCCTCTTCACCGAGGTACGTAGGCACTTAGAATATATCATAAGTTCAGTTGCATGAGTGTCAAAAAACCATATGTTCCCACTTGATCTGTCACATGTCAGTCAAAGCGATAAGTATTTGGTTTTATCTTTTGTCTCATCAAACTTTCGACTTGTACGAAGTATTGAATGGTCAATAGATAGGGGGCAAATCCTTATGAAATATGAGCTTCTTTGACAGTAGGCTTGAAGTCTTTAAATCCAGACAAGTATGCAAGTTGAAGTATTCGAATCCTCTATATATACAAATTAAAGTCTTCAAATCCGACAAAATATGATAAGTCCTACAAGTTTGCATGTTAGACTCTTGAATCAACCAAGTTACAAGTCAATGTCTTCGAAGTCTATAAATTTACAAGTAAAGGCCTTAAAACTTGTTACAAGTTGAGGAATTAAATTCCGCAAAATTGATAAGGCAAGTTTGAATGTGCAAACTTAAAAAAATGTGGAACTTGCACTATATTCATTCTTATTGGCATGCAAAATATGGAATGACTTTGAATTACTAAAAGCTTGGGATCAAGAATTAAAGAGCAAATTCAAATTGGATTATGCAATAAAAATGCATGATATGAAAAACAAAAAGAAGGAAAGAACTTCATTACTATAAAATTGTCTAAACCATCAATCAAATGCTAAAGAAAACAAAAAAAGGGAAACACAAGGAAAAAGCCTAATCTAAGCGTAACTTGTAGTTAGTCAAATCTTGACGACTAGCATCGAAGCACTCTCTTCTCTGTTCCAAATGAATTGAATCTTCAAGCGTTAATAAACTCATATTTTCATACGAGGATATCTCATCTTCTGTAGCTAAAATTTTGGCTTGAATCTCCTCAACCTTCTTCTTAGTTGCTTCTAAAACAGCTTCAAGTCCCTTTCGCTCTCCCTTTAAAGTTGCTAGCTTCCGCTTAACCTTCTTTAGTGATTTCCTGTTAGAAGAAACATGTTTTGCCTTCTCACCCTCTTCTACTTTGAACAATTCGAGACGCTCTTTGGCATTGGAAATCAACTCCATCTTCTTATCTTCATGTGCCTTGTCAACAAAATTAGAGTGTTCTTGATCATAAGAAGTTGCATGATCAAAAAGAGAATCTACCAAGCTCTTCATTGGTGAAAGATCTAATAAATTCATCTCACTCATCTCCTTGAAAATCTCACAAATATCATCGTTGTAAGATGAAATATTGTCTAGAGAAGTTCTGGAAAGTTTTCCACAAATCTCTTCCCAAAGACCCAAGATGTACTTCCTTTTTTGATTGAACACAACACCTTTTCTTTCGAAGGCAGACATAGCTTCATTACTCTTTGGAAGAACTCAGGAAAGCTCATTTGAATTAGGAGTCAACCCTTTTAAAGTTTGGCCATGAGAAGTAGATGATGTCTTTTGCTCTTGCTCAATATTTGAAATTGATTTTGCCTTAGGTCTTGATATTGCAGTAGATTCATCACTAACTTGTGGCATCTCATGTGGTGATCCTAGTGGAAGTCCGGCAACGTTAACCTACAAGTGAAAAGGGTGGGTTAGAAAATTCATCTTATTCAAAAAAAAGAAAAAAAAAGAAAACCTTGTCACTCTGAATTGTCATTGATCTTGAAGGACTATCGATACTCTGAACTTCTACGACTCTTAAATCAACAACTTCAGCCCCGGATGGTTCAACCCATTGCCTCTTCCAACATCGATCTTTGCTAGTTTTGCTTGTTTCTTGAAGGGTCTGTTTACTAGAGAAGAGAAATTGGGGACACTTCTCTTTATCAGTAGAAGTATGAACTACTTCTTTCTTAGATACCTTAGAGGAGTTAAGCTTCTTACTTTGGTGTTGGGGAGGAAGTGGTGTATTGACTTTTGAAAGTGTCTTTCTTGATATCTTGACTTTTGTCTTCTTAAAGGGTAACAAATTTTGACCCAGCTTTCTCCACCATAACATCCAAATTATCCTCAAGAACCATTCCATAGGATCTCTCCCACCAAGATGAATATTGGGTAGTATAAAGCTTCTTTGCGGAAGTTACCGCAAGAGAAAATGTCGTTTTAGACATAGTTGCACGTGATATGCAAATGCGCCAATATCTAAGGCCTTCATCGAGCGACTCAGCACAAATATCATTTTCTAAATAGCCTGGAATATCTTGATGAAAACCAAATTGGCGACTAAATCGGTGCGGACTATATGGCTCAATGACAAAGGAACCTTCTCTCCTCAATGGAAGATAATTAAAATGAAGGCTCATAAAATAAGCTAGCTCCAACTCTGGTGCTTTTCCATCATCAATATAATAAGTTGGGTGAGGCCTACTAAGCATGGTTGCATTACATATAATGCATTTCCCTCGATGAACACGCTTTCTTGCCTCATCTTTGTCAAAGTACTTTGCAGCACCTTCCCCAGAATATACCACCATTCGTGGAAGAGAAGGTCCACTAGTAAGCGGATAGTGTGTCTTGAGATAATAAGCAAGCCAACCATAAACATAGTGGATGGGAAAACAGACTCTTATATGGTCTAACTGTGAAGAATTTGAAATTTTATTTAAGCCATGATATATGCTTGCTAAGACCAGAACCACAAGGCTAACTCTTTTACTGCTCGCCATTAAGCTTGCTATCTTGAAAGTTTCAGGTCGAATGAAATTCCCTTCTTCAGACGGAAATACAAAGGTACATAACCAACATGACAGAAAGGTCATCAGATAAGTCTCGTATTTTTGGTGTTTTGCTCCAAGCTTAGAAAATACCATCTCTTTAGTACTTGACCATGTGTTTACCTCAGTAGGTATCTCACCTGTTGGATTATGAGTAGATGACAAACGTCGAGATTTCTTCTCTTTCTTGAGAGAGCTAGCTCATTTTTGAGATCTTTCTTGCACCAAAATTGTAGCCATTCATTAAAAGAGACCCTCATATTATCATTATTTTTCTCTTTAAGATGATGAAAGGTAGCGAACATACACTCACAAGTTCGAGGAAGAAATCTTTCCCTCTTGTCATCCAAAACTGTAAGTTCCGTGGAGTTAGGTATCACTTCTTCGTAAGGGACTCCGCTAATTGGCAAACCACCTAGAATATCCAAGTCCCAAAGAGATATGGATGTTTCTCCGGTAGATGTAAGTAATGTATTTGTTTGAGGGCACCAAGCCTTACAAAAGTCTTGTATAATATTGGAGTTCCGATCATAAGTAAAAATAGAAGCAAATACAACATCAGAAATACAAGCATTGTTTAGACTTTGCCCATTTTTGCTTAAGACATCTTCTGTCCATTACCAGTATCCCAGAATGCAGTGATATTCACCTTCAAGCACAATGTTGTCTCCCCAACGTAGTTCCTCTAGAATCATGCGGTGACCTAAATTTGAAAGAGTGCTCGCGATGTTTGTACGTTGAGGATTTGGTTTTTCAAGATACCACGCTTTTGAGGCTTTATTACATTTGTGATCATATTCGGATGTCCAACTTCTCATATGAAGCATTTTGGCCATGGATCAACATAACGACCAACAAAAGAATCCTGGACCAAAAACTTAGTCTCCACCGTACTACCCTCTGTTCCAACGATGAGATATTTAAGTTGAGAAGATGGGCAAGTATAATTCTCGAAGAAAACCATTGTTCAAACTGCAAAAAAAAAAGTGTTAATATTTACTTATAAAACTTGAAAAAAGGGGTAGTTAAAAAGGGGCGAATAATTTAAGCATTAGGGATCTTGAAGAGCCTCAAGTTAGTGATCTTCAAGGCAAAGACATTAAACACATCCCTTCACACCTTATGTTTAAGTATTCGGGACCTTGTAACGCCTTGAGAGTAGTATTTTTTTTCAAGGCGGGGACGTTAAACACAGTATTCTAGTAAAGTCTCAAGTTGGTTAAGTATTCGGGACCTTGTAATGCCTTGAGAGTAGTATTTTTTTCAAGGCGGGGACGTTAAACACAATATTCTAGTAAAGCCTCAAGTTGGTTAAGTATTCGGGACCTTGTAACGCCTTGAGAGTAGTATTTTTTTTTCAAGGCGGGGACGTTAAACACAGTATTCTAGTAAAGTCTCAAGTTGGTTAAGTATTCAGGACCTTGTAACGCCTTGAGAGTAGTATTTTTTTTCAAGGCGGGGACGTTAAACACAGTATTCTAGTAAAGCCTCAAGTTGGTTAAGTATTCGGGACCTTGTAACGCCTTGAGAGTAGTATTTTTTTTCAAGGCGGGGACGTTAAACACAGTATTCTAGTAAAGCCTCAAGTCGGTGATCTTCAAGGCAGAGACGTTAAACACATCCCTTCACACCTTATGCTTAAGTATTCGGGACCTTGTAACGCCTTGAGAGTAGTATTTTTTTTCAAGACGGGAACGTTAAACACAATATTCTAGTAAAGCCTCAAGTTGGTGATCTTCAAGGCGGGGACGTTAAAAGCATCCCTTCACACCTCAAGATCAAACTCTTGTGTTGTGATAAAGCTCTCCATTGTTTAGCCTCCGCAAAAGACAAATATTATTTATGTTTGTCTCTGAAAAGAAAGAAAAAGAAAAAAAGGGGACCACACGAAATTGTTTTTTTTTAAAAATGGAACGAAGTGAAAAAAAAAACACGTACCTTTATGCTCACGTGTTGCACTTCGAAGGTCTGCGAAAGGAAGAGAAGCTCGTAATGGCTAATGTTGAGAATAGAAAAACGCTAGACTCTATTTATAGATGTTAATACAGCATTGGAAGAATCCATATTTTATACCAATTATAACTCTTTTCTGCTTAAAATCCTAAAGAAGCATGGAAGTAGGAATTAAAAAATAAAAATAAAAATGGCATAGCTATCCTTTTCGTGCTACAATTGCATTGCTGATTGGTAAAACAAACATCTAATTATCTTTTCTCCTAAATCTAATTGGTTAAGGAGAATTGGAGGTTGGCAATATGATACTTAAAATCATTTCTATACTCCAATTACGCTGGAGTGTATACCAATACAATAATCTAAAATGCATGGTATATAATTGTCGTGTAATTAATACTTCAAGTCTAGTCTTCAAAAGATAAAATATTTTGACAAGACTTGAAGCAGGGAGAATTTGTAATCATTTAAAATTTATTAAATGATTCGGATTATATTAAATTCATGAATATATTAGTCCAAATAAATATTATGGGTTAATATAATTGGGCTAATTATTTGAGTCCAATAAATATGAATTTAATTAAAATCCAATTTAATTGATTTGGGCTACAATAGATGAGCCCGATTTGCCAAGTCCAATTTCATCTCATCCTAGAGGCCCATTTCTTTGGTGCCACGTGGCAAATGACATGGCATGCCAAGTCAAACAAAGAAACCAATAGGGTCATACATGTGTCAAAGATGACAAGCCCGCTCCATAAAGTCCATATGTCATGTCACTTAAATCTGATTGGTCGAAGGGAATCCTGTTCCAATCGCAACTCCTATATTCTAAAATTATAAATAGGGGTTCTCATAATTCAGAAAAGAAGACAAAAAATTCTAAACAAGAAGCTACAGAAAATCTGTGGTACAAACGCCATAAAATTCTCTATAAAGCTACAAGTTTAAGAATTCAAGCATTCAAGTTCAAGAACGATCAAGATCAAGACCATCGGATTCAAGAACAAGCTCGAAGCCCTTGAATTCAAGTAAAAGTCAAGATCAAGATAAAGTTCAAAGTTCAAATTGATCGAAGATTCAAGAACAAGCTTTAAAGCCCTTGAATTCATATTTGAAAAGGCGAATTCAGAGGAATCATAGAAATTGTAACACTCACACTTTGAAATAATAAATACGATTGTTGCTATAATTTTCCGTTCTTGATTATTGTTTTCTCGACACGAATTTTATTGTCTACAAATATTTCTGGACAAAGATCATCTCCTTGAAATTCTCCAGCAGATTGTAGTTCAATGGGATTCACACATGCCGAAAACTGCAAAGGAACGAATCAGGTTCCTTAAAAGGGATTTCGAATTACTGCATATTTTCCTCAGCTTCACAGATTTATCATGTATGACAGATGTCACGTACAAAGCTGAAGCTCTGCTTTAAGATGCTGTTGTTGACTTCAAAAAAGTCAACAAGATCAATCACATTGATCGCGTTACGTCTCGGATAGAAGAAAAGACTGGTTGTATTTCATGACTCATGTTTTAATTGTGGTTGGTCGCGCAACAATGATTGTCTGGTTGTATTTTCCAAGCAATGACAGCGAGAATCAAGAAATGATGATTTGTTTTCTGATTTTTTGAAGATGAAGATTAAGCCCATTCAGTCAGGCGTTCGTAAGATCTATATTAATGTACTGCAAGCTGTAACGCATTCGATTATCCAATGCTTCAAAACAATTTGAAAGAACTACCAACTATTAGTAATCTCAGACGGATTGTTGGTTTGACAGATGAAATAGTAATCCTTCAAGACATATTTGACCTCTTATTTGACAATCTCAGATGTCTGTCTGTAGAGGTTTTTGAATTTCACCTAGTGACGGCTCAAGCTAATTAGTGGCCTAAAACAAAAATAAATCGGAGGCCTAGCGTTTATTTATTTAATTTTTTTATTAATGAAATACAAAGTTATTTCTTCATTTTCAATGAAAAAACTTTATTTTTTCTATGATCTTAAACTAAAGATATAGATACCAAAATTTATTTTAATCTTGTGGTATTAAACATGTCACGTGAAAGTTAAATTTAAAAATTGACAAAAAAGAAAGAAACATTCTTTAATGTTTCAAAATGAACTAGAATAAAGACAAAATATTATAATAATTCAATTATTACTAAAGAAGAATAATAAATAAAAATGGAGTGCTTACTTACAACCTTCAAATGTCCATTATTCATTTCACAAATGAACTTCAAATGATTCAAACAGAACTGGAGACTCAGTGCCGGCTCTTGCCTATAAAATTTTAGGCATTGGCCTTAGGCCCCCAAAATTTTTATAAATAAAAAATTATGTATTTTAACCCCATTCAAATAGAAGAAATTAAGGAAACATTGTTTTGGATTCTTACATTTTCTTCGTAAACACTCACATTATTTATCTTTTGTAACCTTTTTTGCACTCTATTTCTTCAAATCTTTGATAGTTAGAGTAATACACTCTCAAAAATATGAATCAATAGTCGAAAAGTGTTGAACAAAATGCATTACAATTATTTTTTTTAAATTTATTTGTTAATTTTCATATTAAAGTAGGTATACCAAGTTATCAACTTTTTGAATCAGATTCTATGATTCTGACTCTTATCTTTAAAGTTTACCAACTTATTACTTATAAAATTGTGTTAATAATTCATATAATAATTGTCTCAATAAAAGGATGTTTTTCAATGTTGAATTGATAAAATCTTACTTAAAACTAATAATTAAAAAAAGTGTTTGAAAAATCATTTATATAATAGATAAAGTAGTAATTTACATCTAGAAATTTAGAAAAATAAATAGATATAGATAAAATTTATATAGATTTTAGGCCTCTAATAAAAATTTCGCTTTAGGCCACAAATTATGTTGAGCCGCCCCTGAGTCTGGAGTGCTTACGTACAACCTTTTATCAGATCTGTTGCATTAGAGTTCAATTAATTTTGCTGGCATACGTATAAATTAAAGAAGAGGTAATAAACAAACTCTTTCGAGTACGATCAAGATCTCAAATATATCATAAACTTTTGAATAGTACAAAAAATAATAATTAATACATTAAAAAGAGTTGTTCGTCAAAATCGAAGTGATCAACTGAAAGTATAATAATATCAAGTATATCATAAGAAGGTTCATATCGTCATGAATTCAAACGATAGAATATTAATAAGTTAGTGTAGTAATAAATTATTTCATTTAAAAATGCTTGTATGACATGGAAACAGGCCATTATTAATGGAAGAGCCAAAACTTAGATATAATTGAGGTAAATAAATTTTTTATATTGAGTATAGTTAAACTAAAGCTGGAAACCACTAAATACCTTTTTTTTTTGGTCTGAAAGAACCAGTAAACTTGATAGTTGATGTAGAAATATAATCAAACCCTTTTAATTAATGTTTTCTTGTGTGATTATTCAGATCTTACTATCCTCAAAACTGTTCATGTTGATCTATTTATATTCATGTGATATGACTAGTTCTAGAATGGCAAAAGGCGACTTTACTCTATAATATTATAATTTTGGAGATAGTAAGCGTGGCCTAGCGATTAATAAAATGAGTCGAGCATCATAAGGTTCAGATAGTTTCCTTGAATGATCAAAGGGTGATCCTTCGAGAGATGCTCAGCCTATTAAGAGCCAATCTCATCCATTTGCCAATATGGACGTTGTTATTGTAAATGCCGGACTTCTAATTTACTCATTATATGATAGCGAGGGAGAGAAGGAAGATACGATGTTGGAGGATGTGAACCAGGCACTTGGTCTTGATCTTTGGAGCAACATTCACCATATCAAGGAGATGGTCTACCTCAATATTCGAAAGGCATTTCAATCGAACTTGCCAAGGATTCATGGGCAAGGCTATGTAGATTTTCTTTTAAGCAACCTGGAGAAGTTCCAAGGTTGTTATTAAGGTTCACTCACTTCTGTTATGAACCAACTTCAAATCATTCAAAAGGAACTTGAAAGCGCACAACCTTTTCTTGAGAATGTTGTCGAACAACAACATAACAAGCACAGCAAATTTCAACGTTGGGCTATGATATTGATTGGCAAAGCATATGAGGTGGAATATGTAGTTGATGCTTGCATAAGAAAAGAACTTCATAGTGCCCTGATGATGAATGAAGAAATAGTGTGGGCTTTGAAGACATGACGGAAGAGTTAAGAGACGTAGCAGGATCTGATCCGTTATGAATTCTTCGCTTGTTTGAGGGATTTGGATCAAAA
The DNA here is from genome assembly GCA_029582605.1 of Solanum gracilifrons. Classification (NCBI taxonomy): domain Eukaryota; kingdom Viridiplantae; phylum Streptophyta; class Magnoliopsida; order Solanales; family Solanaceae; genus Solanum; species Solanum gracilifrons. The sequence goes on along the minus strand of JAJOOH010015304.1, from coordinate 17,549 downwards.
GTTTTTCTTACTGGTGCTGATCATTTGATGTATGTGTTCAATTCCTTTGTAACAAATCTGTTGACTCTTCGACATCAGTTCAGAATCTGTAGAGAGGAACTTAGATAGTTACATAACTGTAGCTTTTTCTTCAATTTCGCCTCGTAAAACCTACCTGTGTTAGATTCTGGTATTTGCAAAGCATAAGTTATATAAAATCACGAAATTCTAAAATGAAATATTGATCGAAGAAAATAGCCTGAAATTTTGACGGACTTTTATTTATGTTTTAAGTCCGGGAACGTAAATACCTCTGCTTTCACACTTTTGTGTATCCATTGTAGCTTTTAGTTACTACTCCTACCTCAACTTTAGTTTCCTCTGTTCATCAGGTCTGATGAAACTCAGTTTTTTAAAGAAGTTTTTTTTATTGGAAAAACTCCAGTTCGTTCACATTGTCGGTTTCAAGCCCGGATAAAGGAGGAAGGTTGCCGGGGGTCAATCACAAACAACCTCTATATCCTGTAGCAGGGACGGACCCACACGAGTTCTAGGGGTTCACCCGATCCCCCTCGACAAAAATAACATTGTATAATTGTATATATCAGTGGCGGAGCTAGAAGTTTCATCAAGGGTACTGTTCAAGATTTTTTTTTTTAATAAGTGAGTTGAATGTTATTTGTTTAACCTAGGGATTCTACCATGAATGATCTCAACATTTGTCAATATCATATATAAACAATCGAGTTTTTTTCTCTCTTTTTGATGCATTGATTTTATATGATAAAAATATATGATTATTATTTTTAAAGTGAAATATTGATAGAACAAATGCATCTAGCTTTATTTTCTTAAAAAAAGAAGATAAAATGCATGTATTGATTTTAGCTTTGGGTTTAAAGTTGTTAACATATATAAACACAAATTTTTAAAGTAAAATGTAGACTTCTTTGTTTTCACCATTCGAAAATTAGAAATACATGATATCTAAATATTCAAAATTAAAATAATGTATTCATATATGTTACTCTATATTATTAAAATTGTAATATTAATAATTAAGAAACTTGAGGAACATAATAACGGTGTGTGAGGTTGTGTTAATGTTGTGCACTCTGTAGGATTCGAACCCGCACACCTGAGGTGGAACTGAACAGGCCTAACTACTGCGCCACGAAGGAGATTATGCCAAGGTTGTTCAACATTAATTATATATCCCTTAAATTCAGAATTTGACCTCTCCATATGATGTAAGAGATTATGTCAAGGTTGTTCAACATTAATTATTTATCCCTTAAATCCAGAATTTGACCTCTCCATATGATGTAAGAGATTATACCAAGGTTGTTCAACATTAATTATTTATCCCTTAAATCCAGAATTTGACCTCTCTATATGATGTAATTTTTGGGCGAAGGGTGTTCAGTTGACCACCCTTGGATTGATGTAGCTCCTCACTTTTTTGGGCGAAGGGTGTTCAGTTGGCCACCCTTGGATGGGTGTAGCTCCTCACTGGCAGTGGCGGACCCAAAAATTTTACCTAGTGGGTTCAACATATAAAATAAATAAAGCAACACTAAATGTTGTGGGTAGGAATTGAACCCACAATGTATCAGTCTAATTGTAGAGACTTTGCCGCTGGGCAACGTGTTACTATTGGTTTAAGTGGGGTCAAATTAATCATATAGAGCGTTTTGTTCCAAAAAACAGATTGAATATATATATGTATATACAATGTATTTTTTGACGACCCCACTTGCAACCAAGTAGGTCCGCCCAGCTCACGCTTCAAGAGGTAATTCTTCAATTAAATTTCAGCAAGTTTATGTGCTCTAGCATGATTATGTGTGTTCTTGCATAAACGTTATTGATTATCTATTATTCACATAAGCAGTAAGATTTTGATATGCTTTCGCTGTGCATATAGTTTTCCAACAAAAACCTATGCTACTCGAACTCTCAAAAGATCTATTTTGCGTGTTGAAAAAATGATGAAAATATATATTGTATTTTGTATTGTAATTGTAATAATAAATAATAGAAGTGATGGCGTGGGATTAAGTTTTACTATGACCAAGTACATGATTATCTCATCTATATACATAATCCACGTTGAAGATTCAAAAGGAGGGAATTTTTGAATATAAGTTGTAATTTTTTCATTTTTAATATTTAGAATCTCGAAAACTGCCGAAAAGTCTCACCTAATTAATCTTGTTTAATATCAATAATTTTGTTTATGATAACTTGTCGAGAATACAAAGAGAAAGAACCTTGTTGACTTTAACAATTTCACAGCAATGAACCATAATATTCTTCAATCTCTGCAATGTGTTGAAGATCAATGGGGTTTAGATATGCCGGAGAGTTTAGAGGATGTAATCAAGTTCCTTAAAAGAGAAGTTACATTCCTTGATTTTTTTCTCAGCTTACAGAGCTTCGCAGATTTATCATACATGCTTGAAATCGTACACAATGTTCAAGCTCTGTTTCATGATGCTGATGTTAACCTTAGAGAAATCAGTGATATCGATCATGTTGATGGCGTTACCAATCAATTGCAAGTCAATATTCAGAAGACTAAGTTGGAAATCAAATGTGAATACTTATTTCCAAAAGTCAACAGGGATGGTAACTTTGTTGATAGCCCCGAATTTGTAATCGATCTCATTGATATGGTTGCAGTGAATCTGGGTGATTTATTGAAGGTTTATTGTTCTAGTTCACTACTTTTTGTTCGTGGAGCTAAGAAAGAGATCGGAGATGTTTTTAAGGAGTTGAAGTTATTGAAAAATTTTGTATGCTTTGTTACGGACAGATTCATAGAGCTGAAAAGCCAACATATTGATTTCTTCATTCATGTTTTAGAGGCGGTCAGCCACGCTGCAATGGTTGCCTGGTTGTATCTCCCAAGCAATGACAATGAAAATCAGGAAACGAATGGTTTGCTTTCTGATCATCTGAACATGAAGATTATGCCCATTGACCCAAGCATCCGCAAGATCTATATTGATGTGCTGCAAGCTCTACGATCAGAATGGCGTCCGATTATTCCAATTGATCATGTAGCTGACTGTGTAACTGGCTTTGTGGAGACTCTGCAACACAACTTGAAGGCACTATCGGTTAGTAATCCCAATACTCATCAAATAGCAGACCTTCAGGAGATGCTCAACCTCTTAATTGCTAATCTGTCGATACAAGATCTAGAATTTCACCTTAAAGATATCGACACTGTGATGATTGATTCGGGAATACTCGTTTACTCATTGTGTGAAGATGTGGTGTTAGGGGAAGTGACTATTGATTTACCAGTTATCATTGAACAAATCAAGATATTGATCTACCACATCATCCGGATGGAGTTCCAATCTAATTTGCCAAGGATTCATGGAATAGGCTACGTTGATTTCGTCTTAAACAATCTCCATGAGTTCCAAATCCGTTACCCAGAATCACTTGATTCTCTGAAGATTCCACTTCAAATAATTCAAACAGAACTGGACAGCGTGCAGCCTTTTCTGATGTCGGTTACAGAACAACAATACAATATTCATGACAAACTTCAGAATAGTGTGGCTCTACTGATTGGCAAAGCATATGAGGTAGAATATATCGTTGACTCTTGTGTGAGCAAAAGAGTTCCTGACTGGTGTCTCATGCGTTGGCTCGTGGATATTAGCGCAGAGGTTGCAGAGATGCAACAAAAGAAAATGTTTGAGGTTGACTTAGTGTCACCTTATACCATTTCTATTGATACTTTCAGTAAGTCGTCAGAACTGAAAAAAATGTCAGGGATCAAAGAAAAAATTATAGGTTTTAAAGATGAGATTGAAACATTAATACACCAACTAACACGAGGACCCAGAATGCTGGACATTATCTCCATTGCTGGTATGTCTGGAATGGGAAAGACAACTTTGGCCAACAGACTCTATTCTGATGATTTTGTTGTCCCTCTCTTTGATATTCGTGCACAATGTCATGTGTCTCCAGTATATTCGCAGAGGGGCCTATTACTGTCTCTTTTGGCAATGCTACAGGTTTCTATTGATGAAACATCTCTTCTTAGTAAAGAGACTGATGAATTAAAAGATATTCTTTCCAGAATTTTACGTTCCAAGAGATATCTTATCCTCCTTGATGATGTATGGGATCACAAGGCGTGGGATGATTTAAAATGTTGCTTCCCTGATGAAAATAATGGAAGTAGAATTCTTCTTACAACGAGAAATCATGATGTTGCCGACTATGTTAAATCAGTGAATAAACCCCATCATCTTAGCTTGTTGACCTACGAAGAAAGTTGGGAGCTACTAAAACTGAATGTGTTTGGCAATGAAAAGTTCTCTCCCCTTCTTGAAAAAGTTGGGCAAGAATTAGCAATAAAGTGTGGAGGTCTGCGGTTGTCAATTGTTTTGGTGGCTGGCATTCTATCAAAAATTGAGCAGACAGAAGAATGTTGGAGTGAAGTGGCTAAGCATTTAGGTATCAATATGTCAAATGCCTTTAATGACATTATAGAGCAAAGTTATCAGCATTTGCCCTATCATTTAAAGTCTTGCTTTCTTTATTTTGGAACTTTTTTAGAGTTCAAAGAAATCAATGTTTCAAACTTAACATGGTTGTGGATTGGAGAAGGATTTGTAAAGGATCATGAAGGCAAGAGTTTGCAGTACATAGCAAAAGGTTACTTGGAGAATCTTATTAGAAGAAACCTAGTGATGAATGCTAAGAGGAGTTCTGATGGTAACGTCAAAGCATGCCGTGTTCATGATCTATTGCTTGATTTCTGCAAGAAAAAAGCAGAGGAAGAGCACTTTCTATCATGGATAAAATGGTAAGAGATTAATTAATTGTGCTCTATTTGTTCCATCAATCAACTATTCAAGTTGTAGTTGAAAAATGAATTTATGATATATTATACTAATTGATACATAAACAGGGACCAAAAGCAGCTCGCTCAACGTCGTCTAGCCTTCTATGGTGAAGAGGAGGATCTTGTAAAATGGAGTTCGTCTTGCTGTCTCGTTGACTCTGTACATTTCAGGGAAGACAAAAGAATATATGTTTCTGGTCGCCAAGTCCCACAAATTTTTTACAACTTCAAGTTTCTTAAAGTGTTGAATTTGGAGTCCACTGTTATCAATTCTTTCCCAACTGTGCTAGTTTACTTGAGGTATTTTGCTGCACAAACTGATCAGGATTCAATCACATCGCTCATTGCCAATCTTTGGAACCTTGAAACGTTGATACTCAAGCCAACAAAAGGAAAGTTGAAACTACCCGTTACAATTTTGAAGATGGTTAGATTGAGACATTTGTGCATCGATAACGCTTATTTCACTTTAAATGGTATGGAAGAATTACTTGAGAAGTTGGAAGTTCTTTCCACTCCATGTTTTTCATGTGCAAAGGATGTGGAATTGCTAGTGCAAAAAACACCAAATCTTCGGGAACTGAGATGCTCATTTGTTGATTTTAGACAAGAATGTTTACCTTGGTTGAACTTCCTTGAGACGCTTGAGATTTATTTAGCAGCAGATTCAACTGTAAGTGGTCCATACATCTTCCCAGCAACGCTCAGAAATTTGACACTATCCAACTTTTTCCTAGGCAGTTGTCATGAATCCAACATTTCAATGCTTCCCAACCTTCGTGTGCTGAAACTGGTATCAATTTTTTTTGACAATGATAAGTGGGATGTGAGTGATGACGAGTTCTTTCAACTCGAGGTTTTGAAGCTTGTAAAATGTGAATTTCTTGAAGAATGGAATGTCTCAAATTATGCCTTTTGTATGCTTGAACATTTGGTTTTGCGTGAATGCACATATCTTAAGGAGATCCCTTTTTGTTTTCGAGTCAAGTCTCTATCCATCAAGGTGAAGTCGTGCAGCGAATCTGTTGAGCGGTCAGCCACAGATATCAAACGATATCAGGAAGGTAATTATTGGGATTCCAAAATCGATGTCTTCAGCCAGAAGAACAGGGGTATATTATCAGGTAAGCTACTGAGAAAATGCTATTACATGTCACTCCCATTTACTCACCTTTAATTGCATTTTTGTTTATTAGAAAAAGTAATTTTCTTAAAATTCCTAATATTTCTTTTGTTTGGAGCTGAATAATTTCTATTTTTGGTCAAATATCTCGAAATAGTAGTAGTACTATAAATTTGAAATTAATTTTAAGAAAACTCCGCATAAATTTTGAAATATTAAATTAAGTTTATCAATGCAAGTGTTTAACTATCCTTTGGTCGATGCAAAATACAAGTGGTTTTGTTGTAGTTGCTATCATGTCTAGTACTGTATGAAGTAAAATATCTATGGAAAAAACATTTGTTTTCAGGATAAGACATAGAAACACCCCTAAACTATAGTGAAATTGTCAATTATACATCTAAACTCTGCAAGGGTCCTATCACTCCCCAGAGCTTATTATTTTTGTATTATTTACCCGGTATCACCTTAAAAAGAATGTGCTTGACTTGGTAATGCATAACATCACAAATGCTTCCAATGCAGATACTTCTTCACAATTTGCTAGGAATCCTGGCATGAATGAAGTCATGGTGGGTCGTAATGATGTGATGGACAAACTAAGGCATAAACTAATTGAAGGGTCTTCAAATCTTGATGTCATCTCAATTGTTGGGTTGTCTGGAGTGGGAAAGACCACTTTGGCAAACAACCTATACTTTGATCCATCAGTTGTCTCTCGATTTGATATACGTGCCCAATGTCGTGTCTCTCAAGAATATTCACTGAAGGACTTGTTACTAGCCCTTCTAGGAGATATAACTGAAGATACAAGTAAACTTGAAGTAGAGGCTAAGGATGTACTGGTAGATATGCTTCACAAACTTTTAAGGTTCAAGAGATACCTTATCTTCATTGATGATATCTGGGAAACTAGTGTATGGGATGAGTTAAGTTTATGCTTCAGTGATGCTAACAATGGAAGCAGAATCATTCTGACGACTCGGCATTATGTCATTGCCTCTTTCGCTAAACATATTAGTGATCCACATGTTCTTCGTTTGTTGTCTAATGAAGAAAGTTGGATTTTGTTACAGAATAAGGTGTTCAATAAAGAAAGGTGCCCCTTGGTTTTAGAGGATGTTGGAAAAAGCATAGCACAAAAGTGTGGAGGGCTGCCCCTATCAATTTTTCTGGTAGCAGGTGTTCTTGCAAGGATGCCGAAGGAAAGACATTGTTGGGAACAAGTGACAACCGAATTAAGTGTAGATATTCAGGCTCAGTTTAAACATACCATGGATCTTAGCTATTGGGATTTACCAGCTCATTTGAGAAACTGCTTATTATATCTTGCAGTATTTTCAGAGGGAAGAGAGATTCAAGTCTCAAAGCTAACATGGTTATGGATATCAGAAGGTTTTGTGAAAGCTCACTGGGTCAAGCTTCCGGAGGATATTGCAGAAGATTACATAGAGAATCTTGTTGAGAGAAACCTAGTGATGGTTTCTAAAAGGAGTTCTGATGGTAATAAGATCAAGGCATGCCATATTCATGATCTGTTGCTTGAATTTTGCAGGAAGACAGCTGAGTTGGGGAATTTCGTACAAAGGATAAAAGGGTAATTAAAACATTTTATGTTTTTCTTGAATCAGTTATTCTTTTTGAAATTACTTTAATTATACCAATTTCTCCACTAACAGGGACATATTTGATCCTTCTCCAAAGACCAGGACTTCACAGCGTTTATTCCGAGAATCACAGCGTTTATTCCTTCATTCTCGGTGTGATAATCTTAAAAGATTGTGTTCGTATTTCTCTAATCTGCAGTCTTTCCAATTCAGGGAGGTTAGAAATACTGCATTCTCTTCGATAGACCATGTATCAGACACTTTTAAAAGGTTCAGGTTTCTGAGGGTGTTAGATTTTGAATTCACCATAATTGATTCTTTACCACAAACACTAGCCTTTTTGAGGTATCTTGCTTTTTGTACTGTTGAAGATACATTATTACTCCCAACCGATCTTTTGAACCTTGAAACTTTGATAGTTCGAGGAGTTAGAGGACGAGTATCATTACCAAATACCATTTGGAAGATGATTAAGCTGCGACATCTACACATATATGATCAAGCATTCTTCATTTCAAACAACGGAAAAGAATTCTCAAAAACCTCCTCTACAATGAATAATTTGCAAACTATTTCCTCAGTATGTTTTTCTTGTGTGAAGATTGCTGATAAGATCCTGGAGAAGACACCAAATCTTCGAAAAATGAGATGTGAAGTTTCCAAATTTGATGGCTCATTTCCTGCATTTAGCAAACTTATAAAGCTTGAAATGCTCAAGATTTCTTCTGGTGAACAATTGACCTGGATCAATGATTTGAACATCCCAAGAAACTTGAAGAAGTTGACACTGTCCTATTTCCGCATAAATCTTAATGAAGTTGCAACCCTTTCAAATCTTGAGGTACTCAAGCTGCTAGGAGTTACCATTAGTTCCAATGTATGGGAAGTGAATGATGAGCAGTTCCTTCGACTCAAATTCTTGAAACTAGAAAATCCTTCTTTTTCAAAATGGGATGCCTCAGATGATGCCTTTCCATGCCTTGAACGCTTGGAACTGACAAGATGCCTGCACCTCAAGAACATCCCTTATTGTTTTGAGGATTCTTTGACCCTGAAATCAGTTAAGATTATATCATGCAATGACGCGCTTGCCAGTTCAGCCATGGCCACTAAAGAAGCAATTGAATATTTGGGAAATATTGGTCTCGAGGTCTTCATCCGCAAGTAGAACAGTAACACACCTCAACTCTCAAATTATTTATCAGGTATGTCATTGAACCAATGCATTAACTTGAAGCCTTGTTTGAGCTTGAACTTCTTCTGTTACAATCATTTACTCTTCCATGAGAAAATAAAAGAACTAGGTGGCATATGAAAATTTTAAGAGTACATGTGACAGTCTCAAACTGAAAGCATAATAAAATAAAATGAAATCTCAATGGGTACTAAAAATCAATCCTTGTCTCAAGAAAAAGGTCCTTTTTGCAATCTTCCAGACATCTTTTGCTAATGTTTGGTCTGTATCTCAGCTCCAAGGTTACACCTGGTTCGCCAACGAGCTGCCGAAAACTACTCTGTTATCGCCAGTAAGTTCCTACATATCTGTAATCTTGTTTGAGCTTCTCTTCCCATTCTTCTCATTTTTCTTCTTCTCTCTAGTTTCATGTGCAGCAAGATGTACCTGGGTGTCTCACGTGCTTCGAAAATGCTGCTTCTGAAATTTCCAATTGTAGTTGATATCAGGTCTGAGAGTCTGATGTGAGTTAAATGTGGTTGAAGTAGCTGACAGCTTAGAAATGTTGCAGTTGTATCCTTCAAAATGTGTTGATTGTAGATCTCCTTGCTGCAAAATTAGAAGATATGAATGTCATTTGATGTATGGCTATTCTCTCTGTTCCCGTCCCTCTAGCTCGAGTTATTTCCTTGGTCTTGATTCTTAGACTAGGGATTTGGTGATTGTTTAGGTTGAGTAGCTTTCTTGCATGATTGTTCTAACTCTTTGAAAGAATAAAATTCTAGTCTACCATGATTTTCAAGAGCTAAATTAGTTACTAACATTTCGGATTTCGAAATTCAAACAAGTTTATCTTTGACCGTAATATTTTTTTATATCTTTTAAATATTTTGAATTATCAATTATTGAAACTTATAGTACTTTTTACATAGTTTACAAATATATAAATTTTATTTTTAAAAAATTGAAGATTTCATTGGCAAATCCTCGGTTAAACTTAAACTGTTTGACTCTCGAAAAAAAAAATGTGTCACATAAATTGGGATAGAGGGAGTAAGCTAGCTTATTTCCTTCTTTACGAGTCTATGGAAAAGTATGTTGTACGTTTATTTCAAAATACATAATATAAATTTGCGGATAACGATAAAAAATATCCCTCGACTATGTCCTTACCGTTAAAATGAAGTTGTTTTTACTTCTGTCGTTACTAATTTCATCATTTGTGCCCCTATGTGGACGGAAATCCTCAAATCAGGTTTAAATTAACCCGAATTTCAGAAAACAACCCATTCCTTATATTAAGCACATGCCCCATATTAAACTCATGCCCCGATCCCTCTAACATTTAACCCATTCCACTTCTAGGGTTTTGGTTTTGCATAGAAACCGAAGAGGATGAAATCGTCAAGAAGAAGAAGAAGATGATGATGAGTGAGGTGGAGGTGGAGGAGGTACGGAAAAGTGTTGAAATGGTGAAGGTTGTTGCCATGGCCAGCTAAAGGGCTGTCTTGCTTGAGCATTTAGTGAATTGGGTGCTAAAGGGTTTTGCTGTTGCGCAGCGGAAGTGATGGTACCGTCGGAACTGATGGTGATGGCTTTAGTAGCTGAAGTGGTGGTGGTAGGGTTTAGGTTTACTGTTTGTGATGCTAGTGATGTAGTGATTGTTGTAGAAGGGAAATGACTGATTGTGGCGGATGAAGGAGGTGGTGGAGCCGGAATTTGTTCAGTTGGCTGTGAAAAACCCAATCGAAAATCAGATTGAAACAATATTGTGGGTTTGAAATCTTGTTTTTCAAGAGAACACTAAGCTTGAAATCAGATTGAAACAATCCACCTTGTGGATTTGCTTCGGCATTTTTGGGAGGGGATAGTGGTGCTAAAGAGGAGAAGACATGACCTGGGGAGTTAATTGGTATGAGTTTCTTTAGTATAGCGGGTCGGGTTAAAATAGATAATTTGGTAATTTCAATTGAAATTAGGATAATTTTGATTGATTTGTGATTTCCGTCCATAGAGGGGCATGAATGATCGAATCATCTGCATTTAATTAGTAAGAATCGGGTGGGTGTTTCACTTTCAAGTAACATGTTCAAAAAAGACTCATTTGTTAAAAATTTGGTTTATCTATGTCATTGTTGTTAAAGAAAAAGACTTATTCATGCAAATTTTTTGAACTTCGGTTTGCAAAACCATTTTTTACACCCTAAACAAGTTTAACACTTTCAATTGAAGTTTTTGAATCAAATGTATTCTTTTTGCTTCTTTATTTTAAGAACCACCAAGACCACACATACAAAACATTAACAATTTTCAAATTTCAAACACATAAAGAGCATTAACTCTTGCAGTTCTTGAGTAATATTTTCTTGAGAGAATGACTTTTGCTTGTGGAAAATCTGATTTCGAAAAGGGTGTGTGAAAATGGAGAATAGACATATTATAGGATGAGCACAAACACACAAAACAATCTCATTGGCTGAGGATCTGCTGTGCAGTGGGAGCCGCACACCAACTACTTCAAACTTTGCAGGCTTTTGGACAGCTGTAGTTTCCTGTACGGAACACACAACTTCGTCTGGAATCAGGTCCAAAACTTTAGACATAGGGTAAAATAACATAATGAAATACGTTAATCAAGACCAATTATTCTAAAGCATTGAATTTTAAGCACCAAACCTTAAACTAAAACAAATGCATAATTATGCGATCCTAATAGGACCAGACTACACAAATTAACTCATATAAAGTACATGTAATACAAAAAAGGAGGAAAACCACAATCTAGTAAATTGAAAAAATGAAAACTACTTAAAGAGTTGTGTATGTGAATACCTGAACTCGATACAAAGATCTCAATCTCACTATAGTCACCAGAACAATCCTTCCATGTAATCAGCGCCAAGGTCGGAGCTACATTTTTGCCGATAATTTTGGTAGAACCCAACAGCTTAGTTGAAACCATGTATACGTATTCAAATTTACTTAACACGTATGAATAATTTATTAAGAATACAGTGTTTTCTTAAATTCACAACCCATGCTATTTCCAAATTTATTGGACCAATCAATGAACCAAATAACCCTTAATGCATTGAATACTATGCCACTGTGGAGTACAAATTTTAAAAGCAATAATAAGGGTATGTTCTTAATCAAAATTAACCAGTGATTAAAAAAAAAACTACCTCTATGAATAAAATATTCAAACAAATAAACTTTTCCAACCTAACATAAAATACCCACAAAGGGATATTAATACCCAGTACATTCATACAAAACAATGTTTTAAAAGGCGGAGGTGTGAGGTGGGGTGTTTTACGTAGTATAGGGTGAGACGTAAGCCTCGAGACATTGGGTGTAGGCCTTATGAATCTTTAAAATTTCAGTTAGTAATATAGCATAATAATATAATAACACAAAATTATAAAAATACATCAATAGTTTGAATAATTACAAACATAATTAAGGAAACTTATAGAAAATAAAACTTCTAATTAACATGATTATACAAGTATAAATAATCTAATATATTAACTTTCTAATAATAAAAGAATCATTATTTCTAAAAAATATTTTTGTATCATACTATACAATTTACCCCTCTAAAAGAAAATAAGCTTACTAGTATTATGATTAAAAAAATATCACTCCCTCGTGAATAAAAATAAAAATTACTTTCAAATAGCTAAATAAAATATAATAATTTTGAGACATAAGACAAAACCATGAAGACCAATGATAAGTGAAAAAGTAAAATTTCTCTTCGTATTTATAAGAAATGTTACATAATATATAATCACCTTCACAGTGTACCGAATAGTAAAGATGCGATACTACAACTTGTTATTTGAGTTACTCTCAAGTCTCAATCTTCTTATCTCTATAGATTAAAAAAAATATTAAGTATCATTCATTTATTCAAGAATTATGAAGCTAAGGTCAACAATGTTAACTAAAGATTTTAACACATAATTTGTGTAATATCTGTTAGGCGAGCCTCAAACATTGGGTGTTGGATGTGCTTAGGATATACAGTCGGACGCTTAGGGCGTAAGTCTTACAGAACTAAGCCCCACACTTGAGTCATGGAGCGTTTTACTAGCCCCGCCCCGAGGCGAGTCCCAACAGAGTCTTTTAAAACACTGATACAAAATATTATTGTCGTTATACTAAATGAGTTATCTACAATAATCATGCCATTTAATTTTAAAGTGCATGTTATTAGAATTTAAAGGGATAATGCACAAATATCCCTATACTATGATCGAAATTTCAGAGACACATTAACTAAATGAATGTCCTATTACTCTCGAACTCATTTGTTTTGTAATTTTATACCCCTTTTGGCTTACGTGGCACACTCCGTGATTCCACGTAGTTGAGGCGCGTGGGAGATGTTTGGATGTCACGTAAGCCAAAATGGTATACAAAATTACAAAAAAAAAATGGGTTCAGGGTAATAGGACCTTAGTTTAATTAAGATATGTTTTTGAAATTTCGATCATAGTCTAGGACTACTTTAAAAGTGTATTCTCTTTCATCAAATATAACATGAACTTTTGCAACAACTTTCGAATCACAGGGCACCAAATGAATTCATAAATTTCAGATCAAATGACTCTCTCCCTTGTACAAGTGTTCACCTTGTTGAGACATAAAAATATGATCAAAGAGTCATGTTGCCAATTTTTTAAATAAATAAAACATAAATATTAAAGTCAAACCGTGGAAAAGATGAAATGTCCTTTGGCATTTGGTAGCTAAAAACTGAAGACACGGTCGTTGTTCTTCAAATGAATCATCATGAAAAGGGAGAAAGAAAATGAATAGTGCGTCCATTTTTTATTTTTTATTTCTCCAGAACCCCTTTATTATTACATCATCGAAATACATAGTTTAAACATATAATTTGCATCCCGGATGATCCAACTTGGGAAAACTTCTCCAAGAGATTTGTATCTAGCTAAACTATCAACTATTTTGTTCACAGATCTAGAATATATTGAAATTCGACATGATTGAACATGCTTGAAAGCTTCCAAATGCCTTCACACAATATTTCTATCTCCCATGAAGTTGTTACTCGTTTCTGAATCATATTGACAACATTTTTAGCATCTGATAAAATCTTTACTCTCTTTCATCCCCATATTAAAGAGCTTTCCTAATAGCAATCGCTTCAGCCGTCATGACTTTCCCAACATATTGCGTCCATTGAGTAAGCAATTATCATAACAATACTTGTGAGTTGTGAGAAAAAGAAAAAAAAAAAAAGAGTCGTGAGAAAGAGGGCAGAGCGATGTTTCCAGACAAAGATCATCTCCTTGAAGTTCTGCAGCAGATTGCAGTTCGATGGGATTCAGATATACCGGAAACTTCAACGGAACGAATCAGGTTCCTTAAAAGGGATTTCGAATTCCTGCATATTTTCCTCAGCTTCACAGATTTATCATTTATGGCAGATTTCACATACAAAGTTCAAGGTCTGTTTCAAGATGCTGCCGTTGACCTCAAAAAAGTCAACAAGATCCATCACATTGATCGTGTTACATCTCAGATAGAAGAAAAGATTCGGATCACTAAGTTAGAAATCAGAGATATCCATTTAGTATTATCCAATAAAGACAGTATCGATACTCCTGAATTTGTAATTGAATTCATTGATACTGTCATTCAGAATCTGGATGATTTTGTTGAACTGAGAGATTCTGTTTTAAGGAGTTGACGTTACTGAGGAACTTTGTTTGCTTTGTTTCGGGCAGATCCATGGAGCCAAAAAGCCTCCATGCTTTCATGACTCATGTTTTACTTGTGGTTGGTAGTGCAGCAATGATTGTCTGGTTATATTGGAATTTTCCAAACAATGACAACGAAAATCAAGAAATGAATGATCTGTTTTCTGATCTTCTAAATATGAATATTAAGCCCATTCGGTCAGGCGTTCGTAAGATCTATATTGATGTCCTGCAAGCTGTAACGCATCCGATTATACAGATTGAGAATGCAGCTGATTGTATAGCTGGCTTTATGGAGACTCTCCAACACAACTTGAAAGAGCTACCAACACCTAGTCAGATGGACGTTGCTTTGACAGATCAAGTACTACTCCTTCAGGAGATGTTTGACCTCTTATTTGACAATCTCAGGTGTCTGTCTGTACAAGTTTTCGAATTTCACCTCCAAGATGTTGATACTGTGGTGGTTGATTCCGGACTTCTTGTTTACTCGTTATATGAAGATGTGTCATTGGAGGGAGTGACTTCTAAATTGGAAGATACCATTGAGCGCATCAAGAGATTGACCTACCACATTATCCGAAAGGAGTTCCAATCTAGTTTGCCAAGGATTCATGGAATAGGCTATGTTGATTTCCTCTTGAGCAATCTGGAGAAGTTCCATGACCGTTATTCAGATTCGCCTGCTCATTTCACGAATGAACTTCAAATGATTCAAACAGAACTGGAGAGCTTGCAACCTTTTCTCAGATCTATTGCATTAGAGAGACACAACAAATACGACAAGCTTGAGTGTTCTGTGGCACTACTGATTGGCAAAGTATATGAGGTAGAATATATCGTTGATACTTGTATATGTAATGAAGTTAATGAAGTTCCTAACTGGTGTCTCATGCTTTGGCTCTTGGACCTCATACAAGAGATTGGAGCAGAGATCCAAATTCTTGAGGTTGACTCAGTGTCACATGGTACTATCGATACTGACACTTCTCGTACGTCATCCAGATTAGCAAGAACTCAAAGCATTGAGGATGAAATTGTAGGCTTTGAGGTTGAAATTGGAACACCAAGACGCCAACTAACAGGAGTATCCGAAAATCTAGATATTATCTCAATTGTTGGCATGCCTGGAGCAGGAAAGACAGCCTTGGACAACAGACTCTATTCTGATGAATCGGTTGTCGCTCATTTTGAGGTCCGTGCACGATATTATATGTCTTCAGTATATTCACGGAGGGAACTGTTACTATCTATTCTGGAGGTACTACCTGTTTCTAATGATGTGACCTCTCTTCTTGATGAAGAGACTAGTGATTTAGCAGTTATGCTTCACAGAATTCTCCTTACCAGAGGATATCTTATTCTCATTGATGATGTACCGGATGCTGGTGTGTGGGATGATTTAGAACATACCTTCTATGATGCCAAGAATGGAAGTAGAATTCTTCTAACAACGCGACACTGTAATGTTGCCAACGATGCTAGATTAAATACTGAACCCCTCATCTTCGCAAGCTTTATGATGATGAAAGTTGGACATTACTAAAAAAGAAAGTAATTGGTGAAGGATTCTGCTCCCCTCCCTTTGAAAGAGTTGGGCCAAAGATAGCACAAAAGTGTGGAGGGCTGCCTCTTTCAATTGTTTTTGTGGCCTCTATACTCGCTGGGGTGGAGAGGACAGAACAATCTTGGAAGCAAGTGGCAAGGAGTTTAGGAACTGAAATTCGCTTTTACCTGGAGAACATTATAGAACAAAGTCATCAGAACTTGCCGTATCATTTAAAGTCATGCTTTCTTTACTTTGGAATGTTTTCAGATGAGGAAGAAATTAACATTTCAAAGTTAACATTGTTGTGGATTGGAGAAGGATTTGTAAAAAATGATGAACACAGGACTTTGGAAGATATAGCAGAAGGTTACTTGAAGAATCTTGTTGAAAGTAATCTGGTGATGCTTGCTAAGAGAAGTTGTGGTGGTAAGATCAAAGTATGTGACATTCATGATATCTTGCTTCAGTTCTGCAAGGAAAGAGCGCATACGGAGAATTTTATACAAAGGATACAGAGGTAATAGACCAATTTAATGGTACTTTGTTCAATCAATAAAGTAGAGAAATGATTTTTGAAAATTAATCTTACTATTGTACAATTTTCCTTAATCTAGGTCCGAAGGAGACGTTTACTTTCCCAATCAACTCGGTCAACGCCGATTGGCCTTCTATGCCGAAGTTGATGACCTAGTAGAATGGAGTTCGTCTTGCTCACTTGTTAGCTCTGTGTTGTTCAGGAAAGCTAACACAAATGAATCCTCTTCCATTGCTAAAGCCTCCGACATGTTTCATGATTTTCGGTTTCTTAAAAGTATTGGATTTGGAGTTCACTGTGATTGATTCTTTCCCAACTAACATGGTCTACTTGAGATATTTTGCTGCACAAACTTCTCAGGAGTCAATTACATCATCCATACACATGTTGTGGAACCCTGAAACTTTGATTGTCAATGGAATGGGAGGATATTTGTCAGTACCCTCAACAATTTGGGACATAGTTAAATTGAGACATCTGCACATTTCCCCCTCATTTACTGCAGAGGAAATTGCTTGAGGACTCATCAAAACTTAATGATTTGGTGACTTTTTCTACTCCATACTTTTCTTGTGTCAAGGATGCGGAATTGATGCTGGGGAAAACGCCTAATATTCGGGAACTGAAATGCAAATTTAAGGGTTTGAGCAGTGCTCAATTCCCTATATTGGATTTTCCAACACAACTTGAGGTGCTAGACATTTCTGGTGATCAACGTTGTAGAATCCCTACCATATCTTGTGTTGGGTTTTAAAAGGTGTGAATGGAAAATGAAGAGTTGCGACTTTTATGAAGAGTTGTGACTTTGATGAAAAGTTGCGACTATTATGAAGAGTTGTGACTTTTATGAAAATTTGTGACTTTTATGAAAGGTGGTGACCTTTCCGAAAGATTGTGACTTTTCAAAGGTTTGTGACCTTTCCGGTAAGGCACAATAAGAACCTTTTCACACTACCCTCTGTTTTCTA
>JAJOOH010015303.1:0-50892 GCA_029582605.1 Solanum gracilifrons | reverse complement strand
ATAGAGAGAGAGAGAGAGAGAGAGAGAAAGAGAGAGAGAGATGCAAATGCATGTCATATGCAACAAAGTTCTAGCAATGGTGGTGCCTTACAGTAGCTAACCGACATCTTATACGCCAAATGAAGGGACGTGTATCATACATATAAATATAAGAAATATGTCCCAGACCTTCCGATTATAGCTCTGGAGTAGAATGCATAGCATTTCATGTCATGAATTCTTAATGTATTTATGTTACTATAATCATGTATAGGGGTGCAGGCAAAGGGCGATCAAGAATGACTTTCGGTGAGTCGCAAAGTGCATTCGGGGATCTCAGGCTTCTCGCCGAATGTTACAGAACCAAACATCAAATTTAGCATGAAATTAAAGGCGATATGGGGAACTTCGGTGATCCTCTAAGTGGTTCGGCGAGCTCGATCCAACTCGCCAAACGAAACGTGCCTACTTTCAACCCATCTTCCCAAATACAACCCCGCAGCCCCCAAAAACAAAATCAAAACATGCACTTATAAAATTTTACCAAGACCCATTACACCTATGCCCTCTGTTCAGACTTCTCCTGGTTTTACCAAATTTGGCCATTTGACGGCTTTTGCCCCTAAGAATGACGTCAACCGCTCCATCATTGGGCAATTTATGTCATTTGGCACAAATACGGGCTACTTAGACTCCACCTGACTAGAACCAACAACATGCAAGCACAACCCCACAATTTTTTAACCAATTCTAAGGCACAAAATCTCAAGAAATCAATGATAAAGGCATTACGGGCAAAAAATTTGAATTAACACAGGCATTCTAGCATATAAACACTATCAGAGTGGCCCAACACACATCACTAAGATAAAATCATTGAAAATGAGTACAAAATTGCTAAAATAAGATTTGGGGTTCGGAAAACCAACCATAGATGCCGATTAAACAAGTCGAAATGCTAGGAGGCAAAGAAATCCACTCCAAACACACAATCAAAGACACAAATATTATAAAAATGCAAGAAATATAGAAATTACTTTGTGGGTGTGAGTTTTGGAATGTTCAAAAGTGAGGGAAAGTGAAAGAGTTTGAAAGTTTAAACCTTTGGCCTTTAAAAACCGTTAAGTTCTCGCCCATTCAGTGACATTAGTCTTGCTCGCCAACCCACTCGGCGACCCGCTGAGTGGGCACTTACCTCACCAAGTTTTACAGGACCTCCAGTTAATGTGGGGGTCCAAACGGCAAACTAGATCGTGATCGCCAACCTGGTCGGTGATTCGCCAAGTTGCTCCTGGGCTCACCGAGTTTTACAGACTCCAATTCCAAATTGTCTTGAGTCTAAAGGTGGTCTAGTTCGGGTTCGCCGACCTCTTCGGTGATGCGCCGACTGGGCTCTTAGCTCAACAACCTGCACTTTTCAAATACTTTCCACACTTTGACCTGCACAATCAACACATCATTATTTCAACTTAAAAAGAAAGAAAATAAAAAGTTGGGCTGCCTCCCAAAAAATGCCTTAGTTAACGTCGCGGCACAACGCAAGTTCACACTCAAACCTCATTCTTGGGGTTAGCCATAATATCACTAGGAAAACCCCCTTATTATCTCGGGTTTAAATGAGACGAGATATGACCCATTTGGGTCTCCAACTGCTTGATCGATACTAAATGGGAGGTAACTGTCTGGCTAAGGGTCGACACATCTTCTTTCATTTCTTTCAAAATCTTGTGAGACCACTCAACTTTGTTGAGGATACGAGAAAACATAGCCTCCGACTGACCTCCCTCAGAATCCTTTGTCTTTTGGCGCTCATGGGGAGGAACATATATGTCCTTCTCCCCTTCTCTCTCTTTCCAAGTGGGGTTACGGTCCCTCCACTCTCGATCACGATCCTTCCAACCTTCCTCCTTATTCCAACCTTGGTTACCACACTATCTCGGGTAGTTTGAACGATAACCATCACCTTGGTAGGCTAGGAAATTCACCTCTTCATTAAATAAAGCCTCAAACTTAGCCTCATCTGGATTAACAAACCCGACACCCACGTCATTGACACCTCGAGCACCAGCTCCCATGACATTTTTGGACAAAATGTCAAGTTGTGTCATGATCTTGGCCATGTTCTGGTCCCTCTCTTGGTCTTTCTCTATCTACTCTTTGGTTAATTTAAACGTGAGAGGGGAGACCTGGTCTTCACAGGTGTACCACACACTATTGATTATGCTCATGCCATCCAAGAGTTGAGCTACTATCACATAAGGTTTTTGCATCAAACCTCCAGGATAAAGTTGGTTAGCAACACCCTTGTTTACCGAGTCAAGACTCCGGTAAAAATACTGCAGCAAGACATTGTCAGGAAAGCCATGAATTGGGCATTGGAGCACCAACTTCTTGATTCGTAGCCAAGTTTCATAAATTGGCTCTCCCTCCAAACACTTAAAGCTCTGAATGTTGTCTCGAAGAGTCATCATATTCGAAGTAGGGAAAAATTGCAGTTGAAATATGGTGACCAACTCCTCCCACTAAGTGATTAATTCACGTGGCAATTAAGCTAGCCACTGACATGCTTCTACCATCAAAGAGAATAGGAACAACCTCAACTAGACCGACTCTTGGGATATGTTCTTGAAGGAGAATGGTCCACAAACATCCATGAAGTTTCTAATATGCTCATGGGGATACTCATGAGCCAAGCCACCGAACAGCCCCTTCAATTGCAAGAGCTGCAACATAGTACTTGTGTTATGGAACATCGGGTTCCCTTCGGTCGGAGGCAAGCGAATGGCACCAATTTCACCCATAAGATGGGAGTCATTAGCATTAGGCTCGTTGACATCATTGAGGTTTTCGATGTCATCTTGGTGGCCTACTTGGCTACCATTGTTGCCATTCACACTCATACTTTCTGTTTCAAAACACAAACAAGTAAAACAAAACAAAAATTAAGTAAGTTCAACTATGAGTAACAAGAACAAAATCCAACTTAACTAAAAATTCTCAAATAACACCACTCGCATGCAGTGGTGCCATTTTGATTTCACGTATCAGGACACTTCATCCAATTCTAAGTGTCAACGATCATTAGTCTGTAATATAACCCAACTAAGTGAGTTGGGGTCGAATTCCACAGGAGTGGTACGTGCTTGAGAATCAAGAGCCAAGAATGAATATGTTCAAGTCAATCATAGGTTAAAACATTTATGAATAAAAGCATAATTCAATTTAAGGGTGACACAAGTGTCAACTAATGGGGGGGGGGGGGGTTGATTGTAATTATTAAATACAACAAGAACAAATACGATGAAAATAATGATATTGAGACGGGTTCTTGGGATGTGATTGGATTATTGGCTAAGGTAGACAAATGGGTGATTGCAACTGATACTAAATAGTTGTAAATCAGTGAATAAGCTAGACTTTGGTTGGGATAAACTTTCTCTCGTAACCCCGAATCAAGTTGGTTTCTCTCGAACACCAACAACCATCAATTAAGAACAGCCTACGTTGTAGTCCATTCACTCTCTCGAGCTTAATGTGTGTAAAAGGGTTTAGGATTCACTCTCTTGAGCTAAACCCATCACAATCGAATACCCACAGACCATCAACTCAGTAATCTTTGTTTTAAAACCTCTCTCTTGAGCAAGCCAAAAACACGAAGGTAGAATTGCATTTGCAACTACAACACTTTAAATTAAACTACAATTACTGATTGAAATAACTTTTAAGCAGCATTTAAACTATCAATTAACAATACCCATAAGCTAAATCAACCCATAATCACATAATCACACCCCAAGAATTGGGGTTTTAGCTAGACATCATAAAAATATAGTAATCGTTGCAAAATTATGTTTCCATCAACTAGGTAAGATTAATTTCTTCTTTACAAAGGTCTAAATTGAAGAATATCCAACACTTACTTCCAATTTCTCAAAAATGGAAAAGTTCAATACCTCAAAGCTTAGGAAAAGTTTTGTCTCAATACTCGCAGTTCAAAACTCAAAAATTACTCTAATGAATGTTCAGAATAAAATTGGATACTAAACTTAATGTTTGAAAATGTATTTATAGTCGCAAAAAATAAACTGCGAAGGACCATTTGGCGCAGTAAGTCGGGATTGCTGAACCACTCGGTGATCCACTCTTTGGTGAATTCCCTCGACTTTTTACTTTGCCCTTCAGCATCCTCAAGTTCTGTAACTTTGGGCGATCTAGCACTGCATCGCAGAACCGTTCGGCGAAACACCGACTACTCCATTCTATCGCCGACTTGATTTTCCCCTTCAGGGCTTGGCACACTGGAAGTTTAGGTGAGACCATAGCCATTCGGTGACTCGCCTAATTGGTTAGGCGATCAACATTCCTTCTTTTCTTTGTTCTTTCAGCTTCCTTGTTCCCTTTTTGCTCATTAGTGTCTAAGATATGTTCCTCAATCCAAATACCAGGAAATCAAGGATTTACACCAGTTATTTGCACAAAATAAGCATTTAAGGACACTAAACCTATTAGAATTATGCCCTAAATGAGTCCAAATTGTGGACTCATCAGGGACTTAATGGAATGAGTACTTTAGTAAGAGTTATTACCTTGGACTCGAACTAAATCAGAGGAAAAGAGATGAGGGTATCTAGTAATGATATCCTCCCCAGCTTCCTAAGTTGCCTCCTCAAAAAATTGATTTCTCCATAAAACATTGACTGATGCAATCTCTTTGGTTCTCAACTTGCAAACCTGACAATCAAGAATTTGAATGAAAATCTCCTCATAAGATAGGTTGTTATTGATACCAAGATTCCTGGTAGGTGCAAAACTAAAGGATCACTCAAACACTTCTTTAGCATAGAAATGTGAAATAACGGATAGACTGCTGCTAATTCCTGCGGTAGCTCCAACTCATAAGCTATATTATCAATTATATTTTATATCATGTAAGGACCAATATATGGGGACTGAGCTCCCCTTTGTGATAGCTATTATTGTATGAAAACTCTATAATAGGCAAGTGGTCCCAATTTTCATTGAAATATAATACACATTCTCTCAACATATCCTTTAAGGTTTGAATAGTGTGCTCTGCTTGACCATCTATCTGAGGATGAAAAGTAGTACTACCTTTGAAACAAAACGTTTCTAAAAAGACTTCCACAACTGAGCACTGAATTGTGCACTAATAAGTGAAATAATGGAAAATGGGACTCGATGAAATCGGACATTATCATGGATGTATAAACTGGCATAATCTTCTGCTGAAGTTGTAGACTTCACTGGTAATAAATGGGTTGATTTATCCATTCAGTCTACAATCACCCAAATCAAATCATACTGCCTGCGAGATCATGGTAAGACAATAGTGAAATCCATATAAATTCTCTCCTACTTCCACTGTAGAAGGACTATGTTCTGAGCCACCACACATGGCCTTTGGTGTTTAACCTTGATTTGTTGGCAATTTAGGCATTTAGAAACAAATTCTGCAATACAAATCTTCATACTATTCCACCAATAGACTTCTCTCAAGTCATGGTACATATTTATTGAACCTAAATGGATTGAATATCTAGAACTATTAGCTTATGCCACGATCCTCTCTTGGAGCTCATCAACCTTTAGATCACACAATCTACCTTGATATCTCAACACATAATCTTCCCCTTGTTCAATAACCATCACCTTCTGCTTATGAACATTATCCTTTAGTTCAATTAAGATGGAGTTTTTGTCTTTCTTTTCCTTCACTTTTGAAACTAATTATAATTTATCCCCATTCATCACAACAACTCCACCTTCACTAGAACCTAACAAACGGACTCCCAAATGTGCAAGTCTGCAAACATTCTTAGTCGACTCTTTCTTGCCTTCCTTGATATGAGTAGTACTCCCTATGGACAATCTACTCAAGGTATCTACACCACCATTAGCCTTACGTGGGTGGTATAGGATACTCATGTCATAATCCTTGAGTAACTCTAACCACCTCCATTGTTTGAGATTAAGCTCCTTCTGAATGAAAACATACTGGAGGCTCTTGTGGTTGGTGTCACTATAGTGACACCATATTCAAGATACTGATTTATCTAATTTCTCTAGTGAATCTTATGTTGCCTTGAGGCATAGGCTATGAACATACCATTTTTCATCAACACACAACCAAGACCCACTTTGGATGCATCACAAAGATGACAAAATCTATGTACCCTCTAGTAGGGTCAACTCCAGAGCAGTAGTTAATCGAGTTTTCAATTCCCAAAAGCTTTGCTCACAAGCTTCAAACCATTAAAACTTAGCTTTTATCTGAGTCAACTAAGTCAATAGGGATGAAATAGATGATAACCCCTTTGACAAACCTTATGTTGTAACCTGCAAACCCTGAGAAACTCTTTATATTAGTTGGGGATGTGGTTTTTGGCCAATTCCGCACTTCTTCACTCTTTTTAGTCTCCACTAAAATTTCTTTCACAGATACAATGTGGCTTAAAAATGGCACAGACTAAAGGTAAAACTCACACTTAGAAAACTTGGCATATAACTCTCGATCTATTAGAGTCTGGAGGATTATTCAAAGATGATTGGCATGATCCTCTTAATTTGTTAAGTAGATTAGGATGTTGTCGATGAATATAATAACAAACATATCCAGATATAGCTTAAATACTTTATTCATGAGATCCATGAATGTTGTAGGAGTTTTAGTCCTGAAAGTAATCTTCGTGATGTCACTTTTTCTCACTTTCAACTGATGATAGCCGCCAGATCTGGGTTCTATCTTAGAGAAGCAAGTGACACCCTAAAGTGGGTCGAAAAAGTCATCGATTCTCGAAAGAGAATACTTATTCTTTATGATTACCTTGTTTGACTAGTGGTAATGTATACACAGACTAATGGAACCATCCTTCTTTCTCACGAATTGTTAAGACCCAGGAGTACCTCCTAGACGTAACACGACATACTTGACCCCGTAGGGGTCTCATACAAGCTCTTAGCATAATCATAAACATAAGACAAATAAATGATGCGGAATTTAAAACTTTTACAATCAAAGTCTTTCATTTAATATAAAAAAGTAGGAGTCTAGACTTCATCTCAATGAACTATCTACTACAATCGAATGTTAAATAAGGGTCATAACCCTTTACAACATAGTCTCTAAAAGAAAAGTATGATAGAAACAAAAACGAATAAGTCTTGTCCTCAAACCATGAGAACTCACCAAGCATGGAGAATAGTCAATCCAAGCTCCACTTGAAAGAAGAAGTATACCTCCACGGCCGGAACCTACACTTATAAAAAAGTATAAAATATGGGTTAGCACAAATAATGTACTAAGTATGGAAGTCATGCATAGAAAATCCTTAAAAACATGCATAATAGGGACATTTAGTTGAAACCATGCATTTATCATGTTTAAAATCCATTATGCACTTTGGTGAAGGAAACATATGTCAAACCATATCATAAGAAACCCAAAGCTATACCAGTGCAATGCAAAGGCAAGATCCCATAACCCTACCAAATGCTAAGTACCACTTTTAGGTCACCAACATCGTACATATCTTACCTTGACTTCATCATTAGCCAACATTCATAAACAAGGAAACATTCATGTTCGAAACTTATAATAAATGAAGTCGCCATAATCAACAATCCATATCATACATACATAATTCACATATCTTCATAGCATAAGGAAATCACCCTATAACCCCTTTCCAAAGCCCACTTGTGCAATGCATAAATAAAGACCCATACCCCCACTCACACTGAGTAGAACTTCTTGGGAAGTCATAGGTGTAGTTCATATTCTTGTCATATTCATATTCTTATCATATAGGGAAATATAACATTAACCGACATAGAACATGTGAGCTATAAGGAATCTGGTGTCTTACCCCACACCGAAAAGAGGTGTCTTACTTGCCTAAGGTAGAACTCATATATTAGCTTTTAGGTGGATCCACTAGCTAAAGACCTATGTGGGCACATAGTTATGGGATAACGAGATTTCTACTAGAAAGCTGAACTTTCTAACGTAAAAGGTTTCCATCTCATGAGATAACTTACTTTGGGAAGCCAAACTTTCTAACTTAAAAGCTTCCATCTCATTTTCATATCCAGTCGGTGCTAAGCATAATTCCCTTTACAATTCATGTTAAGTCTTTACTTAAGTTAATGTTCATACAAGAGTGCACTAGGCACTCAAACCAACATGGTATCATAATAGCTCATGGATTTGTTAGGTGAGAATGTCCTTTCAACCTTATAATCATCAATATGTAAGTAAGCCTTTCACATCATATTCATAGCGTGTTCATGAGAATAGCCTTTAGTTCAACACAACAATACTATCATAGTCATAGACATTTCATACGTAGTCATCTGTAAGGGTAGGGGGAAAATGATCTTACAATAATACCACAATTACACAATGATCATAGGATCTTCACTTTCTAAGTGAATCATAACCTCATACACAATTCTCATAAAGATGTACAAGCCCTCATACTTTGCCCTTCAAGGGACATGAATCACAATCAACCAAAACATCAACAATTACTACATAACATGAGAGGAATTTCAAGATTCAGTAACTAACTTAATATACACATAATCAAAGCATGCACTAGTCAAACTAAAGCAAGACCCATTACACTCATTACCCTGGGATACTCAGACTTCTCCCGATTTTGTCAAATTTGGCAATTTGACAACTTTTTCCCTTAAGAATGATGTCACCCGCTCATCCAGCTTCTCCGTTCTGATCAAGTGCTGGCAGTGATCCCTAATATCTATGGACATGCCCAAGTTTGCGTTGATCGCCCCACTATCACACCTTACCCTCATGCCTTTAACAACCACACAGTAAACTTCTTTGAAGGCTGCTGCTAGCTGCTTTTTCTGGGGTATTAGTGCACTGTATGCACTATAGAACTCTCTTACCCAGTTTGGAATATAAGGACCATGGGGTCTGGTGAAGATTTTCAACTTGTGGTGTCTCAGGCACTCCATTATCTCTGCGTACCTGTCAATAACCCCATATACGGACATACATTTTTCCTCAAGAATCGTCCTCAGTCCTCAGCCTTTAATCTATTCATTAACTTGGGCGGAGGACCTTATACTGGAGGTGCCAGCACTATTGTCTTCTCTGAGACTGGAGGATTAGGAGTGGTAGGATGAGACTTCCTGATCCTAGATGGATCGTTCTGCTTTATGGATCGTAACTTAGCCCTCTGTGCCTCGGTCTGGTCATCCTTATCAGAACCCAAACCCTCACTTTCAGATGGGTTGGGGTCATTGGTATAAAAGTCATCACTGTCTGAGCTTGCTTCTGATAACTCAGGGGCTTTTCTCTTTTCCCTTGCCTTTTACAGCAGTTGTGGAATGTTTTATGGCCTAGCTCCTAGATGCATCTGCATCCTCATTAATTGTAATCCCTTTTGTTTTCCTTTGGCGTGGCATGTTTCTCCCAACAACTTTAGACCTAGCCATGTTTGCAATTATAGTGGGAAAAATTAGGCAGACTAACTCAAATTTATGTAAACATAGTTGCAGAAAGACTCGTTGAATAAATCGGAGAATCGCCAAATCGCTTCGGCGAGCTAGGTATGGCTCGCTAACAGGATTGCCTTAAAATATTTAGTATGTAGACAAATAAAGCATGAATTTAGAGGCCAGATGGGCTCATTAGGCGAACCGCCGAGTATTTCGGCGAGCTCGACCTAGCTCGCCAAACAACCCAACGTGCCTATATTTGACCCATCTTATCAAATTCAATCCCGCAACCCCCGAAAACAAAATTTAACTATGCACTAGTACAATTAAGCTCAGACCCATAATACTCAATCATGCTAAACGCTATGCACGAACAACCCCACGAAATTTAACTCATTTCGACGCGCAACAAAAGGGAGTTCAAAAATCAAGATAAAATGGGCAAGATCTATGAATTAAACTCGGCATTCAAGCGATCTAAACCTATCAGAGAGGGCCTAGCACACGACAACCAGATAATATCACTTGCATAAGAGTTCAAATATCAAAAACAAATGGGGGTTTGCGAAAACCAACCTTTACTGCCGATTAAAACAAGACTGGAATGCTAGGCGGCAAAGTATTCCAATTTTTAGCACAAATCAATCAACTAAAATACTTGTCGAATGCGGAAATATTGAAAATATTAAGTAGGTGCGATTTTGCGCAGGTCAAAAGTGAAGTAAAATGAAAAAGGTTGAAAGTTTAAACTTATGGTTTTATAAAAATTACCCAGATCTTGCCCATTTGGCGACATTAGTATTGCTGGCCAACCCACTCGGTGACACGCCGAGTGATCACTTACCTCACTGAGTTTTACAGGACCTTCAGTCAAAGTGAGGGTCCAAACGACGGTTTACATCGAGTTCGCCGACCTGTTCGGCGATTCCCTGAATGGACTTGAAGTTCGCCAAACACAATTTCCACACACTCTCAACACTTTAACCTGCACAATTAACACACCATTATTTCTAAGACAAAAATAAAGCATTTAAGGCCTTGGGTTGCCTCCCAAGAAGCGCCTTAGTTAACGTTGTGTCCTGACGCAAGTCCTCTCTCACTCTCCATCATTGGGGTTGGCCCTAGTGTTACTAGGTAACCCTAATAGTTCATCTCAGTGGGGAGGAGGCACTGCATAACTCATGAGTGTCTTGATTAGCTGGATCGATCTAGAATGAAAGCCAATCATCTGATTCAACATTTCAATATTCTCTTTCATCTCTTCCAACACTCAATCTTGTTCGGTGATCTTTTGGGAATGATTTGTAGTGTGTCCCTGACACGATTATTCCCTTTGTCTCCAAACTTTTTCCGCTCATGCAGGGGTTGTACCTCCATTGACTTTTACGCTGGTCTTCCACCTCTGATATTTTGGTGGCTAAATCGTTCAGCTGAGTTACCAATGCGGTTAACTTGAAGTCCCTCTTGACTTCTTGGTTCGTCTCAATCTATTTGCTACTATTTCCCTTAATCATGCTCATGGTATCTGCCTAAAACAAGAACTCAAAGAAAACAAAACTAAAAATAAACTAAGATACGACTAAGAAGAACAAAAATCTTACTAAACTAAAAATTCTCAATCAACACCAATCCCCTGCAGCGGTGCCATTTTGATGTTGGTGTAATCAATACACAACTTCCAATGCAAGTATCTACGATCATACAATAGTAAAGTAACCCAATCAAGGCTTTATAGTTGAGTATTTATAGTATTTATAGTTTTCAAAAATTTGTGCTTCAGATCATTTAGCATCATTAGTTGAGATCACTGATCAACTCGGCGATCCGCCCTTTGGTTGGTTTCATCGTCGTCTTCCTCTATCCTTCAGCATCATCGTATTTTGGATCATTGGGCGGCATAGTACTGCTTCGCGGAACTACTCGGTGACACGACGACTGCTCCTTTTCATCGCCGATTTGATCCTTTCTTTCAGGGTTCAGCATACTGGAACGAAAGGTGAAAATAAGATCTTTTGGCTACTCGCCGAACGGGTTCAACGATTCTCAGATCTTCATTTCTTCGTTCTTTCAGCTGACTTTGTTCCTTTTTGCCAAGTAGTGTCCATGCTTTCCCTCCAACTCCAAATACCTGAAACTTAAGGGTTTTCATCAGATATTGAGACAAAATATGCATTTGAGTACACTAATTTTATCAAAATACAGCCCTAAATGAATCCAATTTGTGGACTCATCAATTACCGGAAAGATCGAGAAACACTTCCAAAAACTCATTTACAATCAGAACTGAATAAAAAAGTAAGGGCTTCAAAATCTATATCCCTACGCCAAATAAGATGATAAATGGAACCCTTAGAAATCATCTTTCTAGCTCTTAGACAAGAAAGAAACTAACCCTTAGGCATAGAATTCCCCCATTTGCATGACATGAAAGGTTCGTTCGGAACCTTGAATGTGACCAATCAGGCCCTACTATATACAGAAGCATGATGCGTGAAGCCAATCCATCCCAAAAATGATATAAAAATCTAATATATCAACTTTTACAAGATCAACATAAGTGGAAAAATAGGACAATTTCTATTGACTTTCTTAGCCACAATAGCATCACCCACAAGAGTAAAGATATGAAAGGGATTAGAAAGACTTCGTGTCACATCTAGGGGTACATTCTAGATGTAACATGACATTAAACACCCCGAGAGGCCTCATATAAGCCACTTAGATTTCATAGTCAAGATGATAGAAAATTTGTAAAATTTAAAACATCTTCAACAACATCAAAGTCTTTATAAAACAAAGCAGAAGTTTCATACAATTGTCTCAAAACCATCTAATACAAAGATTCTTGGGACACAACCCATACAACAATGTTCAAACATAAAAAAAAAAAAAAGAAATGGTGGCCAAATCCTTAAATGCTATGAGGACTCACCGATCTTCAGCCTTGCCTCTACTAGATCCTAGCCACGGGGATGAGAGTCGGTAACGTCAGACCCTACATTTGGCTAAGAAATGTAGGCAAGAGAATGCGTTAGGAAAAGGATGTACTAAATATGATAACTTGCATAAATATCAACATAAGTATAAGAGTTAAACAACATAAGTCATAAAGCATAATCAATGCATATAGTAGATCATATCAACATATAAGGAATACTTCTTGAAGTAACCTCAATTCAAACTTAGCTAAGACATGGCTAATCCTCTACTACTTTTACTCATCATGGATGGGAATTCAAGCAACAATCCAAGCTCATCACCCGTGGAGATAGTCGTGAAGTGAGAGAGGTTAAGGGGTGGCAAGCTAGGCTATTGGTCA
Organism: Solanum gracilifrons; assembly: GCA_029582605.1. NCBI lineage: Eukaryota > Viridiplantae > Streptophyta > Magnoliopsida > Solanales > Solanaceae > Solanum > Solanum gracilifrons. Next base: position 38,105 of record JAJOOH010015303.1, on the reverse strand, counting down.
AGTACAACCAGCACCACTACATGCTGTGTGGCCCTTGACGGCTCGTGAAGCCAAGCGTGAAAGGCTGCGTCAGTTCTTAAGTTGAGGGGCTTATGGGTCATGTCCAGATATAGTGTAATAATACTATGTCATTTTACCTAAGCCTAGGCCCCTATATAAGTGATTTTAACCCCAAAACTTACCCATTCAAGTCATTACTCTCAAAATCCAAAAGAAATCCAAAGTTCTTCCTCTCAAAATATTTCACTCTTTAGAACTTTAAGATGAAGAAAGGTTAAGCTAGGGTTCAAGGTCAAGTTTCCATTCATCAAGAATTTGTGGGCTTTAATATCAAGGTGTCATAGTTGTTGTCACGACCCAGGGGTATACCCTAGACGTAACACTACGTACTTGACTCCGAAGGGGTCTCATACAAACCCTTAGTATAAAATGAACATAAGATAATGGAAAAGTGCAGAAAATTTAAAGCTTTTTACAATCTAAGTCATTTTCATAAAAACAAGCAGAAATCTTTCTATACTTTTTCTCAAACCATCTAATACAACTTTTAGAATAAACTCTTGGGACACAGCGCCTACAATAGTCTCAAAACATGAAATAAAGACATAAAGGAAATGGTGGATTTTGTCCTCGAAGCTATGAGGACTCAACAAGATATTCAACTCCTTAGCTCCTTAGAAACCCATCACCAAAATAGCACTCAAGTCTCCAAACCCTACATTTGATTAGAATGTAGCCAAAGTATGCGTTAGTACAAAATGTACTAAATATGTTAGCTAGCATAACCATACTAGCATAAAACAAGGGTTAGTCAATATAAGACATAATAAAAAATCATATGAAATACTTCATGAAACAACAATAATAAGCATAAGACACAATATCATCATAATAAGCAAAGTCTCCAACATAAGCATCAGATAAACATTCTTTGACTCTTAGTCATCTATACCATAATCGAACTATTCTCAAGTAACCTCAAAAGCATACACGAGAAAAGCATGAATAGCATCCAATAATACCATCTCCAAGCCAAATATCCCTTTTTGGTCATCTTAATCATAGTCTATATACATGGTCAAGTCTTTAAGCTTTTCTAACATAAGGGCACCATACTCCTAAGTAACCTTAAAGCACACTTGTGAAATGTATGAAAGGCATCCCATACTACCCTTCACACTAAGAATAACCTTGAAGTCATCATAGTCATATTTACCCTACTTTGGTCTCACTGTTAGCTTACTTCATATAAACAAGGGAACTATCACCTTTAGTCAACCATATATGTCAAGGAAGGCAACTATAGAACAATCCTATCTAATCATACATCATATAAGAGAAACACCTCATGTGTCACCTTAAGGCAAGTTTGTGCCATGCATGAACAAGACCCCATAATCCTACCCATGCTAAGCTAGACACTTTAGGTTCATCATTCATGTTTAACTTCTCTTAACATCATAAAGACAAGGGTAATCACCTTTTAGTCATGCATGTATGTGAGAGGTATCTAAAACCACAATCCAAACTAGTCAAGCTCATGTTCACAAGTGCAAGGGGAATCACCTCAAGGCATATATGTGTAGTTCATCATGAAGGACAAGGGGAATCACCTCAAGACAAATATATCATGGAATCATACAAACAAGGATAATCACCTCTATTCACACATACTAATATATCATAAAGACAAGGGGAGTCTCCACAAGTCATGCAAGTTAATGAATCATAGGTATTCGCCTCCATGTCTATTTTAAGGTGATATAGGTATTTGCCTCCATATCAATTTTAATGTGTAATGTAGGTATTCGCCTCCACATCATCACATAAGGATCACAAGTAATTGCCTCCATGATCAAACTAAAGGCTAATGGGTATTCACCACTTGCCTTGGGAGTCACACATATATAAAGGGTAATCACCTCACACTCCCAATGACTAATTAATTAGGAATAAGGGAAAGCACCACACATTCGTATCATGTAAAGGTCATTTAGGGGAATCCCCACAAGCCTCGTCATATTTTATAGTCCTAGGACTTAGATTCATTTTAGGTGAGAAAACCTTTCAACCTAGAATCATCCTATGTGAGATAACTTTTCATGTCATGCTATATTCATGCATAATACCATATCTAGAATTCTACATTAGACATTGGTATCCTCATGACTCAGTGAATCTATCACTTCACATATTCAAGCATTTATTAGGTAGATTAGGTAGGCAAAGATCTTCCACCATAACTCTATCCATTTAAGCTTGTATTCTCATTTAGACTTTACTCTCAAAGACTTAGCACATCTAGATCATCACATTGGCTTTACTCTCAAAACCCTAGTGATCATCATTCATGACTACAAGCCTTATACTCAAACCTTTACTTTTTATTAGCTTCATTATAGCTAGATTTCAAGGTATTCTAATCACATCCTTCATTACTAAGTGATTCTAGTCACAATTGATCACAAAGGTTCAATTTCATCTTTACAAGTCAAGATCCTTCATATTCAATAAAGTCTAGTTCAATTCACGATTATATGTTCCTAACCTTGAACAATTACTACACATGACATCGGTTTAAAAAAATCACCTATGAACCTTCAATTTCACCTCTAATGGCATAAACCCACAAAATATCACATTCATCAAATAGACTAGGGTTAACCATACAAATCACATAAATTCATAATAATATCATAATTAAAGTTAATACAATCATAATTAGGTATTATCCACTAGATTGGAATCATACCTAAGCCCTATCCACAATGTAGAAGGAAACCCTAGCTAGATTAGATTTTTGACTTCACAATTGGGGAAAACTTATGGGGATATATGGGTGTAATAACCCATAGATGAATGACCTAACATACCTCAATTCAAATCCTTAATCAAGCTTGCATCAATGGAGGAAAATCTACCCTACTCTCTTCTTCTTTTTCTTCTTCTTCTTTTTCTTCTTCTTCTTCTTTTTCTTCTTCTTCTTCCTCCTCCTCATCCTCCTCCTCCTCTTCTTCTTCTTCCTCCTCCTGCTCTTCTTCCTACTCCTCCTCCTCGTCCTCTTATTCTTCCTCCTCCTCCTCTTCTTCTTCCTCCTCCTCCTCTTTTTCTAGAGAGAGAATTTCTTGGAGGAAATTTGGGTGTTTTGAAGAATGAATTAAATGATTTATTTTAGGGGCCTATTAAGATTATATAGGTGGTTAAATAACTAACTAACCGACCACCCTTAACCCCTAATTAATTACTCATTAATTCCCAAACTCCCAACTTAAAACTAAAACTTGAATTTCTGCCCTCACTCACGAAACCCCGATCCTCAAGGCATGCTGGCAAGTCGTGGATGAGGTACTGAGGCTAGAGGAAGCAGGCCAACTCGGGCCTTGACCCACGACAACAACCCACGAGGAGTGGGTCCACTCAGGGCCAGTAAATGGCAATTGTGAGTTGCTGAAATTTGACAGCTTTTGGGCTGTCTTAAGGGTCCTACTCAAGGTCCCCTTGGGTGGTCCTCTGGGATCGTACCTCGACGTATAGCCCCTAAAACCTCCATTCTAAGTACGAGAATTATTTTTCTGATTTTTAATCCTCATACGATACTCTTAAACTCTTATGAAAAGTTTTAGAACTCTCTAGTTCAACTCACTAGTTTCCGGGGTATTACAACTATATTCATCCATGGAATCCTTTCATCCATGGAGCCCCTACGAATCCATAATTGAAAAGTAGAAATTTCCTAATTTGAGGTAGGGCTTTCTTCTAAGTTGTGGGTGTTGATGGATGTTGATCCAATTGATTGGGTAAAGATTGTTTATACATAATTTGAATGGAATACATGGTTTTAGGATGAATTTACATGTACCCATGCTTAACCCATGTTTCTAAGATGAATTTGATATAAATGAGTTTGATCGATGAAAGGATTATTTATGGGTTAGATGTATTCTTATAGGATAAATAAGATACATTATGAATTGCTATAAGAATGAAGCATATATAGTGATTATGTTATATATTGCTTTGAGAGTGAAGCATAGATGATGATTATGTTATAGATTGCTTTGAGAGTGAAGCATATATGATGATTATGTTATATATTGCTTTGAGAGTGAAACATATGTTATGAATTATTGATTATTGATGTGATTGTTGTGGAAGGGATAGTTCCCACATGATTTACTTATGTATGAATGTGAAAGACTTTCTCACATTAAATGATTCTAGGTTGAAAGGATTGCTCACCTAAAATGAATCTAAATTAAAAGACTAAGCAATTGATGAGGCTAGAGGCGATTACCCTTGACCTCTAAATGAGAAGGATATACACGACTACCCATATTCCTTAGAATAGGATAAGAGGTGACTACCCTTATTCCTTAAAGTTGAACAAGAAACGACTACCCACGTTCCTATAATGATGATTGGACATGGAGGCGAGTACCCATGATCCTTATATAATGATATGGATGAGAGTACCCGTTTCATATGATGTTGGGCATGAAGGCGAGTACCCATGATCCCATAAGTTGGACACGGAGGCGAGTACCCATGATCCTTTATGTAAGGCTAGAGGCGAGTACCCATGAGCATTTATAGGAAGGCAAGAGGATTCCCCATGTCTATAAAACATATGCTAAAAATGTTATGATAGGTGATGAGCTTGGATTGTTGCTTGAGTTGCCATCCATGAGGAGTAAGACTAGTGGAGAATTACCCATATTTTGGCTAAGTATGCTTTGAGGTTACTTCAAGAAGTATTCCTTTTATGTTGATATGGTCTATTATATGCATTGATTATGCTTTATGACTTATGTTGTCTAACTCTTATGTTTATGTTGATGTTTATGCAAGTTATCATATTTAGTACATTCTTGAGCTACATCTCTTATCCAAATGTAGGGTCTGACTTTCCCGACTCTCATCCCCGTGGCTAGGATCTATAGTAGAGGCAAGGTTGAGATTAGTGAGTTCTCATAGAATTCGAGGATTTGGCCACCATTTCTCTTATGTGCTCTTCATTTATGTTTGAACATTGTTATATAGGCTATGTCCCAAGATTCTATTATACTAGATGGTTTTTAAGACAATTGTATAAGACTTCCGCTTCGGTTTATGAAACTTTGATATTGTTGAAATTGTTTTAATTCCTAGCGAAATTCTATTATTTTGACTATGAAAGCTAAATGTCTTATATGAGGGCTCTCAGGGTCTCGTATGCCATGTTACATCTAGGGGTACCCCTGCATCATGACAAAAACTTCCCACAATAATGAACTAAGGTTACTTTTGAAGTATCTCACAAATGTTCTAAAGATGTTCAACTACCATTGCCCATGTTTATGAATTATGTTTTCTAACCCTCTTATCTTATAATTTAACTTGATCATTGCATATCATGTAAAGTCCTTTTTAGCATGATTCCATAAATCTTGTGCATTGCGATCATACTTAGTATATTTCAGGTACTAATGCATACTTGTACCTACATTGTTTCACTAATGTAAGATCCTATGCTCCTACCACTCACATTGATGTCTATTTGATCCATTTGACATTAAACATTTGTGAGTCCTCATGATCCGCGAGTGGAGAAACATTTATAGATATTATGTCATTTAAGTTTTCAGACATTTGTACGTGGTGTATGGGTTACATCCCAACCACTTCTCTTGATTAGTATATATCTTATTGAGATTTATGTTAGACTTCCGCTTTTGTAAAATTCTTTTGTGATATAAGAATGTCTGTTGAAATCTTTATTTCTATTATCTTGTATATTGTATGCTAAGTGGCTTGTGTAAGGCCTTTCAGAGTGCTATATGCCATGTTACGCCTGAGATGTACTTTTGGTCGTGACATGTATATTATGAATATGTTATGAAATCATGATTTAAATGAGCTATTCTTATGATTATGAAGTTTATAAATGATTTGGTATTACTAGATTCTTACAATTTCAAAGATTATTAATATGATATGAGTATGTATGTTTTCCATTGAGAGTTTACTTAGCACCGAGTGGACTATGAAATGGATGCTCACCCATTAGTAGAGGTGAAATTCTTCAGTAGCAAACCCCTTGTCCCATAACTATGTGTTCTGTGGACTTGTCTTAGATAAGCACTAGCTAGTGGAACCACGTAAGCTCATGATTACGATCCCTACATTGGAAAGTAGGACACTCTCCCTTTGGTGTGATAGTAGTACACTGAACTCCATGCTATGGCTCATATAGTTTATGTAGGTTAATGGTATCTCCAGTAAAAGATTTATGATTTACTTATGATATGACTTTTAGAATATTGCATTGACCCTGTATCATGTTTTATGAATTCAACTTATCAAATTATGTCATGTTTTACTTGGTCATGCATTTTTCATGTTTTAGACTTATTATGTTATTATACTTTTGCTCATGCATCTTTACTCATACCCAGTACATTTCAAGTACTGATCACATACATCTTATGTGCCTATATTATTTTATAATATAAGATGTGACAATTCTTATCCAACTTTCAGTTAGCACAAATTCTATTTTGTTTTACTCAGGATTAGTGAGTCCTTATGCTTCGGGGACATGCCATTTACACCTTTATGTTGTTTCAAACTTTACCTTTGTTTCCAGATTGTTCATGGCCAGAGCTTGTCCTAGACACACATATGTAGAAGAGGCTTATGTCAGACTTAGTAAGTTTTTCAAAATCTATGTTAATTTTGCTATTTTCAATTTAAATGAGAGTTTTATTCGAGACTATGATTCTGCTCATCTGTCCCTCTTTTATGTTATGTTTATTATCTTAGTGTCATGCTATGTCTAGTGGTTCTTTAGAGTTTTCTGGGTTCTATTTAGCATGTCACATCTAGGAGGTAGTCTTGGGTCGTGACACATCCTTATGATCTCATGGGTGAAATTCAAATACATTTTTATCATAAAATGATATAAATGGGCATTTAGGATATAAGTTTGGTGAATTGGAAGCTTAACATGAGTCTGAAATCCCCAACTCATCAATTTTTTAGAAGCAATTATTAAGTTTCATTGTCCCAAAAGGGTGGTTCAAGATTGAGTCGTACGAGCAACAACTTGGAGATTCCATATATGAATCCCAAGAAGGAAGTAACATATTCTAGCTTTGATGGACATGTGTTGGGATAAACATAGTTTTATCTAGGGTTGTACAAGCCAAAATGTAAAGTCAAGCTGAATCGACGAACCAAATCAAACTGGAAAAAAAAAACTAATTTGTGGTTTTGTTTGGTTGTTTTGGCGTTGAAAAAAAACCGACCACTCTTGGTTTGGTTTGGTATTAAAAGAAATAAAGTCAAATCGAACCCAAACTAAACCGACATAATATATATTATTTTATTTTATTAATAGATAAAAATTATTATTTATAATCTACTTTGGTAATATATTTTTAGTTAATTTATAGTTTTCAATGTTTAGATATATTATTTCAAAGAGCTTGTAAAATTTTGTAAATATTTTATTTTGTATTCAGATCGGAAGTTACAATTATATTGTTATAGTTTTTCGAATTCGAAGTGAACAATTTACATTGTAAATATTTAGTTTTGTATTCGGTTTGACTATAACCTTTAATCTTATTAATTTAACATAATGAATGTTGTTATTTGTTGAAGTTCTATTTTAGTTACTGTAGTAGTTTTTACCAAAATAAGCTGTCTAGTTTAAGATAAATTTGAAATTTGAATTTTAGTCAGGCTGTTTTAGTTGTTGAGATATTTTAAGATTTTTAAATTTTAATTCTGCAGATTATGTGTTTTATGTTGTCTATTTAATCCCCTTAACGCTTAATAAAATTATTGAAATCAATTGAAAGCCATATCAATCCATTGAGAAACATTTGTAATCCTTTTGTGCTGCCCCATTTTTAAAAAAACCACCAACAATGGTATCAAGAGCTTCATTGATCTTAAGGGATATGTGAAATCTTCAAAATAACTACCATACATTTTTTAACCCGTAAGGGCTACCATTTTAACTCATCAGGGCTACCTTTTCAACCCTTGCTTTTTTCAACTCACAGGCTTTTCTAAACCATTTTAAACCAAAAATAATGGCAAGCAATAGTCTCTTTTTGAATGCCCCAAATATTTTCACAGACAAAAACTATCAAATTTGGTTTGTGAGAATAAAATCATATTTTGAAACCTATGTGTTATGATGTTATGATGTTGTGATGGAAGAAAAGCCCTGACAACCTCTCCCTCCAAATCCTACAAATGTTCATATTAAAGCACTTACAAATAAACTTCTATACAAGACAATGCCACGGAAGGTGTTTTTGAGGCACAAAATCAAAAGAAGACATAGAAAAAAGAAGAAATTTTGCAAGTTCAACAACAAAGAAAAGAATCCAACATCAACTACCAAAGCAGAAATTGAGGAGGAGCATTTTTTCAATTGTAATAACTAAAGCAAAGGAGGAGTGTTGAAGTTTGGTTTCAGTTACTGCAATAGTTTTAACAAAAATAACCTGTCTAGTTTAAGATAAATTTGAAATTTGAATTTTATTTAGGTTGTTTTAGTTGCTGAGATATTTTATGATTATTGAATTTTAAATTATGCAGATTATGTGTTTTATGTTGGCTATTTAATGCTCATTAATGCTTCATAAAATTATTGAAATCAATTGATTTCAATCATCAATAGAGACCCTAAGGGGCGTCAGTGCTGCCAAGATAGCACTCTCAATCATCCCTGGAACGGATCTCTCCAATCGAGTCGCCCTCACATCCGCTGAATAGACCAGATTCCCCATTTACAGGATCATGGCCTAAGTAATCCTAATAGGCTGGGAAGAGGTGGAAGCACCTGGGACCTGTGAAGAAGAGGAAGGAGCGGATGTACCTAAAGGCCAGAGGTCGGAGTAGGTGAAGATGCCTCTGCAGGTAACGAGTTAACGTCAACATCCGGAGAAATATTTGTTGGAACTGGTCTCCTCCCGTCAGCCTCCTCTCTTATGTACTCGACCTCAATACGCCGGATGTCAGTGGAGGATGAAGGGGTGACCTCAATATCCCTCATAGTGTCCCAAGGTACTCCAGCACGCCGGCACAGCTCAGTGATCAGGACTGGGAATGCCATAGAAGTTTGCTTCTATTTGGCTCTTATGGCCATCTCCTGTGAAATCAGCAGTCCTAGATCGATACGTCTCCTAGACATGATAGAGCCAAAGCAAGCTTCTTTCAGATGGCGCAAAATGGACTCGTTCTGGGATTGCATTATGGTGATGCTGATAAAGCAAAACCAGAACCTAGCAGCAATACTCAGGTCCCTCTTCTCAATAGGAGCTCCTGCATCCATCCACCTTGAGGTGGTGTAAGAAATCAAAGGAGCCAACCAACCCTTCAAGTCATCTAGGGATTGAGCAACGGGCAACCCCTCGTAAGGAAGTGCAGAGTGCAGCCGTCTATTCAAAACAGTGTTAATATATTAACTGTCATACCCAACTTCTTTTCCTCTAACCATGACCGACTTCTCCGGTCTAAAATCGCTTTCCTTCTTCTTGCTTTTGGGCACCAACTCCCCATAACTGTATAGAAACCCAGACCCAGGAAGGAATGTAAGGGCCTCGAAGCCTAGTGAACTGCACAAACTCATGGTAGTGGATGGTGTCCCTGACACCGAGGTACTTGCCCTCCAGGCCCTCTGTAGATAACAACTTCTCCTCTAGGATGGTCCGTACCCCATCACCTTTCAATCTGTTCAGCAGTAGAGGTGGAGGAGCGATAGGGAGTGCAGGGGTCACTAGAGGTGGTTGAGCTGGTACTGAACCTGTTTCAGAAGGGGTGGCAGCTAAGGGAACTCTGGTGGGCAAGGATTGAGATCTAGCCTAGTGTCTATTCCTTCGGTGAGTCAGAAGCTCCTCATCTTCTGGTTCAGAAAATCAGCCCGAATGTCAGTAGCTACTTTCCTAGCTATGTGCTTCTTTCTTTTTCCGTTGTCTCCTGGTGGGAGTTCTTGACTTCTCTTCTGTTGGAGATTTGATCCCCCTTTGTTTATAGTAATGCCTTGGGCTGTTTTCTTGGGTGGAATGGTTAGATTTGTACGTACCATATCTGCAAAAGATCGGGAGTGATCATGAGAAAATCAAAACTACGAACAGAAAATTTATGGCAAGTCGGTCATAGGAAGGCCCTTTCGGTGAACTGTCAACTACTTTCGGCAAGCAAGGGTTTTTCCGCCGAAAGTTACAGTGCGACAAAGGGTTTCAGGGGTGTAGACAAAGGGCGATCAAGCATACTTTCAGCGAGTCACCTAGTGCTTTCGGTGACTTTAGGCTTCTCGCCTAAAGTTACAGACTTAAACATAACATATAGCACGAAATTAAAGGTGAGATGGGGTCATTAGGTGAACCATCGAGTGGTTCGATGAGCTTGACCCAGCTCGCCAAACGACCCAACGTGCCTATATTCAATCCACCTTATCGAATTCAACCCCTCAACCCCTGAAAGTAAAAGCAAAACATGCAATAGTTAAATTAGGCTCAGACCCATAGCACCCATCACTCCGGAATACTCAGACTTCTTCCAATTTTGCCAAATTTGGCCATTTGACGATAATTGCCCTTAAGAAAGGTGTCACCCTTTATATTATCGAGCAATACATCATTTAGCGCAAACACGAGCTACTTAGAATTCACCCAATCAATCAAAACAATATGCATGAACAACCCAATAAAATTTCAATTATTTAAAAACACACAAATTATGGGCATTCGATGATCAAAGCAATACGGGCATATTTTTTAAATTAAAATTGGCATTAAGACAATATATTCTTATCAGAGAGACCCAACACACATCACTAAGATACAATCAGTGCAAATGAGTACAAAAGTTTCAAAGGTAAACTTGGGGTTCGGAAACCAACCTTAGATACCGATTAAAATAGTATTGAAATGCTAGGCGGCAAAGAAATCCTAGTTCCGAGCACCAATCAACAACCAAAATACTAATGAAAAGCAAGAATATTGAGAATACTAAATTGGTGTGAGTTTGTGAAGTTTAAAAGCGAGGGAAAGTGAAGAGTTTGAAACTTTTAAAACCTTTGGCCATATATAACCGTCCAATTAGCGACTATTTGGCGACATTAGTCACATCCGCCGATCCACTCGGTGAAGCACCGAATGGTCACTTACCCCACCGATTTATACAGGACCTGCATTTTCTTGGGGGTTAAGACGACGGTCTTAATCGTGGTAGCCGAACTTCTCTTGAGATTGCCGAGTTTTACAGGCTCTGAGTTAAAATTATGTTGAGCCAAACGGCGAATCAAGTCGGGCACGCCGACCTCTTCCGCAATACGCCGAGTGGACCATTTGCTTGCCAATCTGCATTTTCCAAATACTTTCCGCATTAAAACCTACACAACCAACACACATTATTTACAAAAACAAAACTAAAGCATTTAAGGGTTTTGGGTTGCCTCCCAAATAGCGGCTTAGTTAATGTCGTAGCACGACGCAGGTCGACACTCAAACCTCATTTTTGGGGTTGAACCTAGTGCAACTAGGTGATCCCAATTGTTCATTTGGATAGAGTTGAGGCAATATATGAGCCAAGAGAGTTTCAATTAGTTGGATATATCTAGAGTGAGAACCGCTCATCTGATTTAGCACTTCTACATTTTCTCTAATCTCCTAACACTCTATCTTGCTCATTTAGCTTTTGAAGAATGGTTAACAACATATCCTCGATACGTCTATTTTCATTGTCCATAGACATTCCCTGTGCGGTAGATGGTATGCATTTGCTCTTATTTTTGGACATCACCTCCAGTTCCTCGACCTTTTGGGTCAAGTTACTCATCTGACCTAGCAAAATGTTCAATTGCTGGTCCTTCTCAGTAACCTTGTTGGTTTTAGCCACAAGGTCAATGAATTTGGCTACGGTCTCATAGAAGTATCTCTCAAGGCCACCCGGGATAAGTCGATTGATTAATCCTCTATTTCCGGGATTAAGACTTCTATAGAAGCACTCCAGTAGAGCTAGATCGGGAATTTCATGAGTTGGGCATTGTATCAACAGTGCTTTAAACCTCAGCCACGACTCATGAAAAAGCTCACCTTCCATCTGTTTGAAGGTCAGGATGCTATCCCTGAACCTCATCACTTCCACCGAGAGGTGCTCTATTGGTTCATAGTCATTACCCACACTCATCTCTCCTGTTTCAGTAAAAAATAACCGAACAAAACAAAACTAAAAATTAGGTAAGTAAACTACAACTACCACAAGCAAAATTTGCCTTGACCAAGAATTTTCACCTAACACCACTCCCCGGAAGCGGTACCATTTTGATGTTTGTGTAATCAAGACACAACTTCCAATTTGAGTGTCTACGATTGTACAATAGTAATATAACCCAACCGAATGGGTTGGGGTCGAGTCCCAAGGGAGCGGTTCCTGAAAATTAATGGTTAAGCGCAAAAATTGCTAAAGTTAACCACAGAAAAAAACATTATCGAGTATAAACATATTAAATCTAAAAGGGATGACGCAAGCGTCAATTATCAATGGGGGTTTGTAGTCAAGTAACAACTAAAAAACAAACAAAATATAAGAAAACGAGATAGAGAGACGGGATTCTTGGGATGTGATAGGAATACGGGATAGACTATACTATTGAGTACATGATTTTGTCAATAAATTATTGAATATCTGTGACTAGGCTAGACTATAGTGGGGGTAAATTCTCTCTTCAGCAAATTACCCTAATCAACTTGGTTTCTCTCGAAGACCAAGTTGTCGTTTTAAGGACAGCCTCTGCCTTTGCCCATTCACTCTCTCGAGCTAAATGTGTGGGAGAAAGACTAGGATTCACTCTCTCGAGATGAACCCATGTCGACCCAATACCACCAGCTATCAATTTAGTAGCCTTAGTTTTATGACCTCTGTCTCGAGCAAGCCAAAAATACTAAGATAAAATCGTATTTGCAACTATAATTCCATTCAGTTCATACAAAACTACAAAATGAAATCACATTTAAACAAAAAATAAATCGTCAATAAGCAAGATCCAACAGATAATCTAACCCATATTCACAAAATCACACCCCAAGAATTGAGGTTTTAGCTAGACATGAAAAAGAGATAAAAATCGATACCAAAAGGTGTTACCATCAAATGGGTACGATAAATAAAGTCTTTAAACACGTCAGGGATAAATATTCTTGAAGACCCACTTCCAATTTCTTGGAGTTGAAACCCTTTGAATCTTCAAGGCACAAGAACAATGTCTCCAAAAATGTAAAAACTGTTATATTCTAAAACTTAGTTCTCCAACAGCTTGATACTAAGCTACAGATTTAAGAGGGTATTTATAGCTGTCAAAAAGTGTTCTGCGAAGGATCCACTCGATGAAGTTAGTCGTGATCGCCGAACTACTCAGTGATCTGCCATTTGGTCTGGTACCTCGCCTTTTATCTTATGCCTTTAGCATCTTCGTGTTCTGAATCATTGGGTGATATGGTGATGCTTCGCGGAACTGCTTGGCGATTCGCCGACTGCTCCCTTTTCTCGCAGACTTGACCTTTTTCTTCAAAGCTAAACACACTGGAACATTAGGCGAGGTTCGCCTAACGGATTAGGCGATCGTCAGGCCGTCTTTTCTTCCTTCTTTCAGCCAATTTTTTTTGCTCGATAGCGCCCATGATTTGTCTCTCAACTCAAATACCTGAAACTTAAGGATTTTCATCAGATATAAAGAAAAAATATGCATTTGAGGACACTAACTGTATCAAAATATAGCCCTAAATGAGTCCAAATTGTGGAATCATCAGTGTTGCAAGAAGAAATTGTTGTGTATTTGCTTGTGAATCACCTTTTTTATTCTTGTGTTGACTAGTTGCATATTGATGTGAGCCTTGCAATGAACATCGCACGCAAGTTTCCTTATTTTATAGAGCTGCGATAAATGGTTATGTTTGTAGTGCCATGTGTGGTAAGGTCCTACTTCAAAAAATGCTTTTTGAGTTCTAGAAGTTTCCTTGTTAGTATAATTATCTAGCCTTGGTGAATGTAAGAAACGATCTTGGGAACACATTTTGAGAGGAAATACAAATATTCATACCTTTTGTGACTACCTTGTGGAGTGTGCAACCATCTTGGCACCATTTCAGCCTAAATTGTTTGTTTTCAACCTTTTTTGAAATCTCTTGAGAAAAATATTTCCCCAATTTCTCACACATATATTCTTTTTTAAGCATTGGTTTGTTTAATTAGCCAACTTAGGCTAGAAGACTATGTTGGGATATAGAAAGGAAGGAGAAAATAAAGCCAAGTGAAAAAAGAAGAAAGAAAAGTGAGACTCAACCTTAAGGTTTGTGGAAAAAAGAAGGAATCCCTCCTTATAAAAAAGAGCAAAATATTGAAAATTTAAATAAAAAAGAAAGTGTTATGAAATAAAAGGGGTGTCCAATAAGTATAGTGAAAATTGAAGTCTGAATCTCCAAGTGAAAAGAATGAATCAAATTTGAGAAGAGGTGCAGATGAGTACAACAAAAAATTGAAAAGTTGAAGTCACTAAGCCAAAATTTACCACACATTTACCCTCAGCCACATTACAAGTCTAAAAGACCCTTGAGATCTTGCTTAAACTAGGTTGTGTGATGATTAGAAAATATAGGCAAACCTATGGGATGAAGCTTGCATGTATTTCTCTTTTTGAGAGTGAGAGTTGTACTGATTCCTAACTTCTTTGTTGATGTTATTTGTGAGAGTACGATATCATTTTTGTTGTGAGGCCACTTGAATGCTTTTATTGAAACAAGGGAGGAGTAGTGAGATTGAGCTTGGATTGATATGGGATAGTAATAAATGTCAGAAATGTTGTAGATACCCTGGTTAAACTATTTGTGTTCTTGATTTACTTGAGGACAAGATAACGATTAAGTTGTGGGTGTTGATGAGTGGTAGATTTCCACTCATTTGAGGTCTTTTTAATTTAACAATTAGTTTCCTTAATGACTATTTATATCCTATTCAAATGATATTTTGATGTTTTGCAGCTATGAAGGCTAAAGAACGAGATAAGGATGAATACATGAAAAAATTGTCAAAAACATTGAAAGGGGTACAAACTCCCAACTGATAGTCGCTTAACCAAAAGTGTATATAACCCAAGTGGCAAGACCTCACCCAAGTTGACAGTTTTCACAATCAAAAATAATCAAGGTAAGTCAGCAGAGTAAAGTTGTAACGGTGATTTTCCAAAGTCTATTGGGTGAGCTAGAAGTGCCATCGCCAAAGGTGACACACTCCTGAGTAAAAATGAAACTTGAAAAGGCAAACAATGTGGTAACTGGCAATCTGCCGAATGTGAAAGGCTGACTTGATCAAGTTCGCCAACCTAGGTTCAAATACCTAAAGCCTGAAGAAAATTAAGGGTGAGCTAAAGGGCAAACAATGATACACCAAATCAGAAAAATGAGCCCGACTAATGTTGCTGAAAAGATCGAACATGCAATTTTGGCCTAATTTTCGGAAAACTATAAATAATCCAAAGGAGAGAGAAAATGTATGAGATTTTGAATAAGAATTTATAGGAGATTTGATATTATTAGTTTTATCCAATTTTAGGAAGACAACATGAATTTAGTCTTTTATCCTTTGAGAAATATTCTTAGTTTTTGGAGTGTTTGAACAACCTTGTAATTGACATTGGAAGGTTCAAATAAAAGTGGTTGTTGAAGATTAATTCTTAATTTCAAATCTCTAATTACTGAGAATATAATTGGTATACTTTGTTTTCCTTATATTATGCTTGACTAAAACCCCAAATCTAGGGGTGTAATTATTGGTTGGGAGTTGATTTAATTTAGTGGGTATTGTGTCTTGCTCTTTTTTACTCATGTATATTCATGGATTTTTTTAGCTAATTAGCATGGGGTTAATTTATGGGTTAATATTGCGAACTTAATCCTAGTCTAGATCTTCAATTGATGATCTAAAGAGATTGATTGGAGTGGGCAAATAGCTTGATGTAATCAATTTAAGTTTAATTTCTATAGTTTGCTCGAATGAGAAATTGTAATTCAATTCTAGTTGCCAAATATGCTAAAAAGAGAGATTTTAGTAAAATATTGGATTGATTTATTATTCATATATATGAAACCAAAAATAGATTTTATGATATGATTCTTTGAGATCGAAAGAAGATTAGTGTTTTTGAATATTACCAATCCGATCAATGATTGTTTTGCATTATTTAGAATGCACATGTGCTCCTATTTGACATCGATACCAATCCCCCACACCCTTAGATCATCTCTTACTTGTTTGAATCTCTAACTTTAGTTTAATTCTGATAATTGATACCAAAACTGTTTCCATAAATTTGGTGGAATCATCCACCCATTTTCTCTAATTGCTACATTGAATCGGTTTGCATTCTTAATTTCCTAATTGAATTCCTTGCATTATATGACTCCTTATGGGATTCAACTCTAACTCTATTGTTTGGTATTTTTATCGCTAACAACCACTTACTCTTCTAATTGGTTTTAGAGTAGTTTTGAGCGTTATCACCACTTGGGACTTGGGATTGGTTCAGAACTCTGTGCGCACAAATGATTTATGACACCCCCACAAAATATGATATTACAAACTCAACGAATTAGTCAAAATTTTCATACGACGTCGTCTTGACAAAAAGTGGGTCCCACACCCAAACATTATTTTAAGTCAAAATTGACAAGGGTGCTTGGAATCCGACTGGAAGCCTCTGAATCCATAGGAAGGGTCCTTCTAGACTTAACTCGACATCTTGGAGCTGACACTGATAGAATTCTCTCGTGGGAACGTTTACAATGAAAGCTAACCAATGCCAAACTTAGACCTTAACTAGAAAGTTAAAATGCCTGATCGCATCAACTCGCACAAAAAGCCTTTTAAGCCATGCCAACCATGCTACTAGCCTAAAATGATCCTTCCGAGGCTGATTGAATCATGAATATTAGATTCTAAGGTCAACTTTATGAGCGTTTGATAAAAAATGATCGTTCAAGGTTCAAAAGCTCTGAATGCAGAAATTTGCATAAAAATCAAATGAATAATCAGGTAACTAAAGGTCCAGTCCCAGCAAGTCGTAAATGATATGGAATCACTATAGAAATGCTCTAAGTGATTAATAAAATGCATAAACACAAAGATGACCTTGAGGGTCATTACACCAAATACCCTACACAATCTACATTTGCATATCCCATAATATTGAAGTTGCTTCATTTTGGATACCACAAGCCCAAATCATTAGTTCCCTTCAGGTACCTTAAGATCCTTTTCACAATTTTAAGAAAAAATTACTTGAGATTTTCTTGAAATCTTACACACGGTAAAACACTAAAGACAATGTCAGGTCTACTTGCAGTGAGATACAAGAGAGTAGGAGTGCACTAGGAGTTATTTTGATTTGCAATCCAAGGAAGAAGTTGAGTTATCCCATCATGCTCATCTCAACTCTCCATTCATCATATGGCAAACTCTTGTGTAAATTTAGAATTTTTTGCTCCATAGATAATATCATATACATACACGTGCATAATTAGAACGTCTTTGTCATTAGTTTTCAAAAATAATGTATTGTCAATTTAGTCTCTTTTTTTTACCATGTTCTTGAAGAAACTTTGATAGCCTCTCATGCCAAGCCCTTGGAGATTATTTAAGCCCATACAAAGCTTTACCTAGCTTATACACATGGTATGAAAAATTAGTACATTAAAAAAACATGTTTTACATATACTTCTTCCTCCAAATAGCAATGTAAGAAGTTACTCTTTATTTGATATCAAGTGAATTCCATGAACGCTTCAAAGGCTATGAGTAATTATATTTCTTTGATCCTTTCTATGGGAACAAAGGTCTCATCATAGTAAATTATATCTTCATGGTTGGACCCTTGGGCCACTAGTCTTGCCTTGTTTCTTGTAATTGTTCCATTCTCATCCAGCTTATTTTTTGTATAGCTATTTTCTGTCAATCAAAGTTATGTCTAGGGGTAAAGAAACATGGTGTCATTCTTTACTTCTTTCAAACTGATTTTCTTCCATGGAAATCATCCCACCTTCATCAAGGAGAGTCTTCTTCACCTTTTTGGGTTCAATCATGCATAAATAAGGTGTTAAAAGGACACAGATTCATCAAACATGGTCTGGTAGTGATTCTAGATGTTAGATATATAGGAACATTTTCAATTGGGTGAGATCCTTGGTACTTGAAGTTCTTCATATCTCACAGTTGTGAGTTTCCAACAGTACTATCAACAAACTAATTTGGTGTTGAATGAACTTCTTGGTTTAATGCAACTCCAATCATTGTGGCCATAATTGGTTTAGATGTTGGACTAGGTTGTACACCATGTTCCTATGCATACTCATTAGTTTCGACCAGGTCTAGGCACTTGTCAATACTTACCTTGATCTTTAAATTGAAAGACGGTTTTACTTTCTTCCCCCTTACATTGGTACTACAAACTTTGTTATCTTTGAACTTAGTTTTAGGCAAGCTTATAACCATGTCATTTGAAGCAAAATTTGTCAACTGCTTAAGACATACATGTCCAAGTTTTTTGTGTCATACTGAGGAGTCACAATCAATTACACTAAGACATGTCAAATCAGTACCAAGCATCCCCATTATATAAACCTTGTAAATATTCTTATGTCTTTTGGAAATTAGCAAAGTTTTCTTTCTATCCATCTTCTTGACCTTGTAACCTGCAAAAGTGAAACTTACCTTGTTTCCTTTGTCATATAATTGAGCTATACTCAACAAGTTATGCTTCAATATATCTACATAATACACTTCTTCGGTGCTTTTGTTTTAGGTTTTATTTATCTTTCTAACTCCAGTATTTGTACCGTTCTAATTACCATCTCCAAATTACACATTCCTCCAATCTAATGATAATTTTCACCAAGGCTGCATTTTCCTACATCTTGAAATCTTCATACTCCGTGAATAGCAGGGTAAACCTGAACTTTCTCACTTGACTAGTTCCTTCATGAGAATTTACCAACGCACCACACATTTGCTTAGTAGTGGTATAATTTGAAATTATGTTGTACCTATCACGAACTAGAATGTTTTTAGCCTTAACGGTTTTCTTTAGTGCAATAAGATCTTCAGCAGTAAAGCATTTCCTTAATCTCCTAACTTATTCTTCTTCCACAATTTTCATGGGAATAGTTGGTCCTCCAATAATTTGATCCCATGGCTCATAATCCTCTTCTTGAAAGAAGTTCTCCATGCATGTCTTCCACCAAATAAATTAAGACCGATTAAACAAAGGGGGTATGGTTGTTTATTTTCCTTCAATGTATCTAATCACTGGTGCAAAATTTACCATAATATTATCTTACATGTTAGACTTTACAACATGACCCACTCTAATACTAATTTGAATCATACACGATTTATAATTTCATTATTTGACTTAATTATTCAGTTAAATGAACCAGGTTTCCTAACGTGCTCTAACAAATCAGTAAGAGCACTAAGTAAAGAACAATTAAGTAAAGAACACACTATTTTTACATGGAAACACCTGTGACACAAAATGCATAAAAACCATGACATGTACCTCTACAGGATTTACTCTCAACTTCACTAAACCACAATGATACTTTTAACAAAATATTACAAACATATGTAACTTAAGGAACTATAATTTATAATTCCTAATCTTACATAAACCGTCCACGGTATGTGTTCCCAAGTCTTCGAGTTCCCCAACTTGAAAATAATAATCCTACTTAAGTTTATAATACACTATAACTATGATTACATTAACATTACGACTCAAGGAAACCTCTTAATACATGAATATTAAACTCTTAGCCCAACACTATAAAAGGACATTGCTTCCTGGTCAGTTTCTTTAATATACGAGCAACACTTCAAAGTTAATTTGTCAATTCCCTTTGCTTTGTAAGTGGGAACACTATTTAGTTCAATGATTATACGCTTTATACACCATCTTCACACAGTTGTGTTTTACTTGAGACTCCACTTGACATCGAGACTCCTCTTTTCATCTGAACTCATCTTCATCTTCTTCAACAGTCATAATTAAACACTAACTCCTTATTATCTACCATAAATTATTTCACTCAATATTTATTTGAAGTAACTACTTTCCTTTATTTATGCATGTCTAACTTTATCTGTTTAGTCCTTGTGTACATAGAAGTCATTTGAAATAGTTTCGAATGAACCAATCGTGACTACCTGTTCCATTCATTTCCTTAATCATTAAAACTATGGGTGTATATAGGTCGGTTTGGTTTGGTTATTCATTAAAAAAAACTAAACCAATTATGTCAGTTTATTAAATCTAAAAATCAAATCAAATCAACACTTTGCATCTCGTTGTGACTAGCCAATTATTAAATCGAGTCATTTGTTTGACTTTAACGTCGATGCCTTGTGTGATGAGCTTACTATGAACCATTGATGACAACACCAAGAATTTGCCCCGTTGGTCCGGTTGACTAAGTAAGTCTATCCTTTGATATGATCTTAGGCAACTTCAAAGAGTGTGAGCCAATTTGACATATATGTCTTTTGTGGCCTACCTTGTGAGTGTGTGAACCTCTCTTGAGCATCCCTTGAACCGTACCTTTCTTTGGAAGAAACTTGATGACAACATGACCTTTCATGGCCCATTACCCTTAATCCTCGTGAATTGTGGTTGATTGAATAGCCAACTTAGGCCAAAAGCCTAAGTTGGGGTGTGGTGAAAAGAAAAGGGAGAGTCAAGAAGTTCAAGGAAAGTCTCCTTTAACCCATGGTGTTGAGAAAAATGGAACCCCTCCATATAAAAAAAAATAAGAGAGAAAAAGAAAAAGAATGAAAAAAAAAAGTTGTGGAATAAAGTTGAAAAGTACAAAAGAAATGGGGTTCCCAAACAATCCATGGGAAGTGAATAATAAGATGACTTATAAGCACTAAAGAAAATGATGAAGGAAGAGGAAAGAAAGTGTTGTGAGCACCACATTTCATGAGGATGAAAGTCACTAAGCCTAAATGACCATACCTTTGCACTCAGTCCCATTACAAGTCTTGAAGAGACCTTTTTGATCTTGAGTGAGCTGAAACAAATGTCGATTGAAAAATACGGGCAAACCTATGGGTAAAATTATGCATTGTGTTCCTCTTTTTGAGTGTGAGCGTTGCATTTGATTCCAAAACATTAAATTGTGAACCATTGTGTGAATATGGAATCTTTCTTTGTGTGAGGGCATTTGAACACTTTTGTTGAGCTTGAACTTGCATTTTAAGCAAGTATTGTGAGCATCAGATTCTTTGTTAATGGTGAGTCATAACTTGAATCTTTGAGTGCACAATTGATCTTTGTATGAGTAAAATGAGTCTTGTTGTGTGCATTCATGATTGATTCTTAGGTAGAACTATTTGAGATACCTTTTTTGAACAGCTGAACTCTAGTTTGCTTGAGGACAAGCAAAAGTTTAAGTTAGGGGAGTTGATGAGTCCACAATTTGGACTTATTTAGGGCTATATTTTGATAGAATTAGTGTCCTCAAATGCATATTTTGTCTCTATATCTAATGAAAATCCTTAAGTTTCAGGTATTTGAGTTGAGAGACAAAGCATGGATGCTATCGAGCAAAAAAAAGGAACAAAGTGGCTGAAAGAAGGAAGAAAAGACGACATGACGATAGTCTAATCCATTAGGCGTATCGCCGAAAGGCCTACAACCTCGCCTAATGTTCTAGTGTGTTTAGCCCTAAAGAAAAAGGTCAAGTCTGCGAATAAAGGAAGCAGTCGGTGAATCGCCGAGCAGTTCTGCGAAACATCACCATATCACCCAATGATTCAGAACGCAAGATGATGAAGGCAAAAGCTAAAAGGTGAGGTACTAGACCAAAGTGCGGATCGCCGAGTAGTTCGGATATCCGACTAACTGCACCTACTGGGTCTTTCGCCGCACACTTTTTGACAGCTATAAATACCCGCTTAAATCTGTAGCTCAGTATCAAGATGTTGGAGACCTAAGTTTTAGAATAGAACATTTTTTACATTTTTGGAGACATTGTTCCTAAGCCTTAAAGATTCAAAGGGTTTCAACTCCAAGAAATTGTAAATGGGTCTTCAAGAATCTTCATCTCTCCCGAGAGCACCCCCTAGTCGTAACACAACGTACTGGACCCAGAAGGGGTCTAATACAAGCCTCTTAGCTCATTCATTGCATAGACAAGAGAAATAGTGTGGAATTTAAAACTTTTCTTTAATAAATCCAACATCAAAAGACATTTATAAAGCAGCGGAATATTAAGTCTCATATGGCCATCTTAGACAAACTTTAACAAGATAGGGTCACGGCCCTTTACAATCGAATCTTAACAATAGTCTCGAAATAAGAAAGAACTAGAACAATAAAATTCTTTGTCCTCAACATATGAGGACATACCAAAAGAGGTCTTGAAAGATCTCTAATCCCAATCTTCACTAGAGAATGCAATCACTTGCTGGAACCTACACTAGTAGTAATAATAAGAAAATATGGGTTAGCACACAAAAATGTACTAAGTGTGATGACCATGCAAAAATATACTTTAAAAGGGACATTTTGTTGAAATTCATGTTTTATGCCATTTTTGTAAAACTTCATGAACATTGATACAAGAGGCATAATATAACTCACAACCAACATACAAAGTCACATAATTCACATTTGAGCAAAAATCACAAGCTATGCCTTATGCAATGTATGGGTAGCGTCCCATACCACCACCCACACTAAGGCACCACCTTAAGGTCACCAAAAGTGAACTTACCATTCATCCTTTCCACCTTTACACAATAAAGCATTTAAGAGACACAAACATTACATTAAGACCAACATCTAAGGCAACTCTAAGTCATACTTGTGCAATGTGCAAGTAGCATCCCATACTACTACTCACACTAATTATTTCTTCGAAGTCACCCTAGACAAGGCACATTCATATATGATAGACATGACAACGAAGTAGCTCATAATACAATCCAAGTATAGCATGCATCTTTACATCTAAGCATTCAAGCCAACATTCTTCATTAGGTTCATTTAGGAAACATTCATGCATTTAGAGGACTTTCACACATATAGTCACTAAGACTTAGAGAACTCACTATAGCCCCTTCAAAGCCTACTCGTGCATTGTATAGATAGCATCCCACACTACTACCTACACTTTGTAGTACCTATCAAGTAACTAGAGTGCACATCTCACATGATGGGAATAAGTGTTTAACCAACATAGACCAAGCAAGATAGACATGTAATCTGATGTACTATCCCACATCGTAAGGGTTGATCTCCTTGCCGAAGGAAGACCGGTTCATATAGCTTAGGTGGATCCATTAGCTAGGACCTATGTGGGGACATAGTTATGGAATATGAAAGATGTTCATTGAGATCCGACTTAACGTTGGGAGAACCTCCATCTAACCATCCCCGCTTTGTGCTTAGCCTACATTCCCATAGAGTAGTTTCATTTCATTAGTTTACTAGAGAGGGCCACCAACATTAAGCCTACAGTCCCAAAGTACTTTCCCAAGAAGGGGCCACCACCAATAGGCATACCGTTTCAAGGTACTTTAAGGATAACTCTTGACTTCCTTAGAGAGAGCTACCACCTTTAGGTCTACCATCTCTTAGTCCATCATTTCACACAAGAAGGAGGCCACCACCATTAGGTCTACAGCTTTGGTTAACACACACATAAGAAAAGGCCACCAACATTAGGTCTACCAGCCCAAGGTGTTACATTCACATTAGCACCTAAACTCCTCATGAAAGGCCACTAATATTAAGTCTACCATTCCAAGGTTTAGCCTAGAATACTTCATTAGACATTTATAGAAAGGCTACCAACATTAGGTCTACCAATTCTAGACATTCATTCATTCATTTATGAAAGGCTACCAACAATAGGTCTAACAATCTAAGACATTAAGACATTAAGTCAAGATACTTTCATCATTCAAGAGGAGGATGCCTAAGCCTACCAGGTCAAGAGATCACATGCCTAAGCCTACCAGGTCAAGAGATCACATTCAATATAGTTTTCATTAGTCAAGAAGAGGGAACCTAAGCCTACCAATTCAAGATACTTCATTCACGATCACATTCATCAATTCAAGAAAAAGATGCATTAGCCTACCAATTCAATATATCACATCAATAATTATAGAACACTTCAAATTCCATCATATTCATTTATGAGTGTTAAGAGAGAATGTACTATTAATCACAACACGTTCACATTCTATACAAGATCATCATTCCATCATTAAAATCACAAGTATATTATTCACATTATACATTCACAATTACAACATCATGATAATACTTCAATTCCTCACAATATTCCTTGAAGGCCATGATCATAATGTACATAGTAAGTAAACACCTCCACCTTTCAAGTGGATCAACAATTCAAGTACAATTCTACTTCAACAAGCAATTAGGTCAAACTTGCCATTTCAAGGCTATGATCACAAATCCTCAATTCACCAATAATTTACCATAATTATACCTATATAATGATAAAAATTAACAATTTAAATTAATCTACACATCAATCCATTATCATTCATTCATAATCATCAAACCCACTTTATAAGTCACAATTTAAGAATTGAGAGAAATCATGGGTTCATAAATTTTTTCATCTTAAATCATCAATTAAACATCAATGTAATCATATTTTATTATTTGAAAACGTTTGATGCAAGAACCCATGAGATTGAGTGAAACTTAGGGTTTTTGTGTAACTTGAAAACCTTGAAAACTTCGTTGAAATTGAGTCTAGGGTGAAAGCTAACCCTAGATGAAAGATCAACATTCCTTATACTTGAATAATTCCACTATATTTAATAAGAAACACTTTGAAATCCCCAACCCTAGCTTGAACTTGACCTTGATTTCCAATGGAGTCTCTAGAGAGAACTTTTTAGGAGGGAAGGGTTTTGATTTGAGAGGTGAAATCTAAATGAGTTTTTTAATGTTTCATACTCTTAAAATACCTAAAAACACTTAAAATAACCACCCACACATTAATTGGGACTTGGGGTGAATTTACCAACTCACCCCTAAGTTGGCCGCGACTTGACAGCAAACACATGACCCATTGACGGACTCCCATCCATAGACTGTGGATGGATTGACGGACCGTACTGGTCATCCATCAATGGTGGTTGTGTCTTGGCTTGGGGACCTTTGACCTATGGAGGCCATCCACGGGGCGTGGATGGACCTACGGGGGGTGGACCCCTTTCGTAGGTCACCCCACATTGGCCAACTTTCATGTTTCAAGGGGTCTTAGGGGTTAGACTAATAGTCCTCCTCAAAGACCCCTAGGGTGGTCCTTGGGGAGTCGTACCTTAATGTTGGAGCCCTAAACCCCTCAACCAATTCTCGGGAAAACATACAACAACATGAAAGCTCAACCCAAACTAAAACGCACACACGTTAGGCTCTAGTTTCACTAGTTCGTTTTTAGGATCGTTACATTATCCCCCACTTAGGAACATCCTCGAATGACACTTTAAACACATTAAGGGGTTACAAATCAATAATAGCATCCCACAATCATGTATGCAACATCAAAATAAATGCACACAACTAGGAGGAAACATCAACTTCACATCAATAAGCTCAAAACACAACAAAGAGGTAGGCACTACATCTACAAACTCATTATGCATCAAAATTTCACATTCTTCATTTGATTGGAGGAACTTCCCTTTCCAAATCACATCATTCATTTAGGAAACTCATCATAGATGCATATTAACATGAGGAACATAATTCATGAAAACTCATTTTTCTCATTTAAACAAGAATTCAAATAGAACATGCGCAACATAAAGAGACCATGGAAACTCAATATCACACATGAATCCAAAACATGAAACAAGCTACAAGGAACTCTTGGTCACAAGCTTGAATAGGAATAGAAGAAAAAGAGATAAGGATATCAACACTCTCAACAACCTTTCTATTCAACATACCATACCCCACTTAGGAAAAAACCCAACTAAGGCTATCATAGAACAACATAAGGATCTCATTACCACAAGAAGGAATTAAAACTTACTGGTACTTTCATCCGGATTAGCTCCTTTGTCCTTGTTACCTTATAGCATGTAGAAACGGTTCTTCTTTGGAGCATCAAGATTTGGGCCATTAAGAGAACCTTGTTTGGCCTCCCTTTCTCTAGCCGTATGAGTAGGACAATCATTCACTTAGTGATCATTCTTTCAATAACCATAGCACCTACTAGTACCGGCTAGACATTTCCCATGATACTGCTTTCCATAAT
Source organism: Solanum gracilifrons (assembly GCA_029582605.1). Classification (NCBI taxonomy): domain Eukaryota; kingdom Viridiplantae; phylum Streptophyta; class Magnoliopsida; order Solanales; family Solanaceae; genus Solanum; species Solanum gracilifrons. Next base: position 11,748 of record JAJOOH010015303.1, on the reverse strand, counting down.
TGTAACAAGTAGATTTAGCAAATGGAGGTCCACCACCTCTCTCTTGGGTAACCTTAGGAGCACTTGAAGAATCTTGGTTTGGAGTTCTCTTCTTGAACCTATGTTGACCTTGCTTTTTGTATCTACCCCTCTTCAAATCCCTATTCACCTTCTTAAGTTTGGAATCCTCAATAGATTGAGCATACACAACAAGTCTAGAGATATTCATATCATCATGGAGCATCGCCGTACGACACTCTTCCTTAACTAGGTCGGATACACCGATAACAAACCTACTCATCTCATATCTAGGGTTAGACACTAAGGATGGAGCACACTTAGTCAATAGGGTAAAATTCAAGGAATACTTCTCCACACTCATAGTACATTGCCTAAGGTTTATAAACTCCTCCACCTTACACTCCCTCTTCTCATGGGGAAAGTACTTATCAAGGAAAGCTCCCTTAAAATCCTCCCATTCTATAGGATCCGCTTCAACCGGCCTATTGGCTTTCCATTGAGTGAACCACATTTGGGCCACATCTTTCAATTGGTAGGAAACTAACTTCGCCTTTTCCCTAGAAGTTACTCCCATAGCATCTATTAATTTATAAACTTCATCCAAAAATTCTTAGGGATCTTTTTCCACTCTAGAACCAAGCAAGATAGGAGGTACATCCTCACAAACTCTCTCAATCTTGAGGACATGGTACTCTGATTAGCATTCACCCTAGTCCCCACATCTCTATTCGCTTGAGTTGTCATGGCTCGAGCAAGGGTTATAAAAGTCGTCCTAATCTCTTCATTAGTCATGTCCGGGGGAACCACCGGAACTTCATTCTCTTGAGCAACTTGGTCACCTTGAAGACCTTGATCACCTTGGAGAGGAACTCCTTTATTAAAAATCTCCTCTTCCACTCTCCTCGGGTCAGCCCTTGTATTCATTTACTATAAACACAAGAGAAGGGTTAGGAAAAGGACACTAATAGAACTTCACTCTAAGGCACGACTTTAATAATATGAAAGAAGTGTAACTTTCTATCGTCCTATAGCCTTTCGCTCTTAGATGTGTCGTAACTCACATCGATGAACAAGACTCTACCAGATGTGGCTTTTGAGACTTTTATCCTAAAAACCATTTCCAAAATCTTATGCTCTGATACCAAGTTTGTCACGATCCGAGAGCACCCCCTAGTCCTAACATGGTGTTCTCAACCCCTAAGAGGTTTATTACAAGCCTCTTAGCTCATTCATTGCATAGACAAGAAAAATAGTGTGGGATTTAAGACTTTTCTTTAAGAAATCCAACATCAAAAGACATTTATAAAGCAGTGGAATACTAAGTCTCACAAGGCCATCTTAGACAAACTTTACCAAAATAAGGTTACGACGCTTTACAACCGAATATTAACAATAGTCTCAAAATAAGAAAGAACTAGAATAATAAAAGTATTTGTCCTCGACATATGAGGAGATACCAAAAGGGGTCTTGAGAGAACTCTAATCCCAAGCTTCACTAGAGAATGCAATCACTTGCCGAAACCTACAGTTGTAGTAAAAATAGGAAAATATGGGCTAGCATAAAAATGTACTAAGTATGATGACCATGCAAAAACATGCTTTAAAAGGGACATTTTGTTGAAAGTCATGCTTTCTGCCATTTTTGTAAAACTTCATGAACATTGATATAAAAGGAATAATATTAGTCACAACCAACATACAAACTCACATAATTCACATTTGAGCAAAAATCACATATAACCCTTTACATTCACCTTGAGCCTCCACCTCAAGTAACCCTCAAGCTATGCTTTATGCAATGTATGGGTAGCGTCCCATACCACCACCCACACTAAGGCACCACCATAAGGTCACCAAAAGTGAACTTACCATTCATCCTTTCCACCTTTACATAAGAAAGCATTTAAGAGACACAAACATTACATTAAGACCAACATCTAAGACAACTCTAAGTCATACTTCTGCAATGTACAAGTTGCATCCCATACTACTACTCACACTAAGTATTCCTTTGAAGTCACCCTAGACAAGGCACATTCATATACGATAGACATGACAAGGAAGTAGCTCATAATACAATCCAAGTATAGAACACATCTTTACATCTAAGCATTCAAGCCAACATTCTTCATTAGGTTCATTTAGGACACATTCAAGCATTTAGAGGACTTTCAAACATTTATTCATCAAGACTTAGAGAACTCACTATAGCCCCTTCAAAGCCTACTCGTGCAATGTATAGAAAGCATCCCATACTACTATATACACTTTGTAGTACCTATCAAGTAACTATAGTTCACATCTCACATTATGGGAATAAGCGTTTAACCGACATAGACCTTGCAAACTAGACATGGAATACAATGTACTACCTTAAATCATAAGGGTTGACCTCCTTGTCGAAGGAAGACCGGTTCATCTAGCTTAGGTGGATTCATTAGCTAGGACCTATGTGGGCACATAGTTATGGTATATGAAAGATGTTTATTGAGATCCGACCTAACGTTGGGAGAACCTCAATCTAACCATATCCACTCGGTGCTTAGGCTACATTCCCATAGAGTAGTTTCATTGCAATAGTGTACTAGAGAGGGCCACCAACATTAGGCCTATAGTCCCAAAGTACTTTCCCAAGAAAGGGCCATTACCAATAGGCCTACCGTTGCAAGGTACTTTAAGGATAGCTCTTGATTTCCTTGGAGAGAGCTACCACCATTAGGTATACCATCTCTTAGTCCATCATTTCACACAAGAAGGAGGCCACCACTATTAGGTTTACCGCTTCAAAGTTTAACACACACATAAGGAAAGGCCACTAACATTAGGTCTACCAACCCAAGGTGTTACATTCATATTAGCACCTAGACTCCTCATGAAAGGCCACTAACATTAAGTGTACCAATCCAAGGTTTAGCCTAGAATACTTCATTAGACTTTTATTGATAGGCTACCAACATTAGGTCTACCAAGTCTAGACATTCATTCATTCATTCATTCATTTATGAAAGGCTACCAACAATAGGTCTACAAATCTAAGACATTAAGACATTAAATCAAGATACATTCATCATTCAAGAGGAGGATGCCTAAGCCTACCAAGTCAATAGATCACATTCATTATAGTTTTCATTAGTCAAGAAGAGGGCATCTAAGCCTACCAATTTAAGATACTTCATTCACGATCACATTCATCAATTCAAGAAAAGGATGCATTAGCCTACCAATTCAATATATCACATTCATCATTATAGAACACTTCACATTCCATCATATTCATTCATTTGTGTTAAGAGAGAATATACTATTAATCATAACACGGTCACATTCTATACAAGATCATTATTCCATCATTGAAGTAACAAGTATATTATTCACATTATACATTCACAATTACAACATTATGATAATACTTCCATTCCTCACAATATGCCTATAAGGCCATGATCACAATGTACATAGTAAGTAAACACCTTCACGTTTCTAGTGGATCAACAATTCAAGTACAATTCTACTTCAACAAGCAATTAGGTCAAACTTGCCCTTTCAAGGCTATGATCACAAATCCTCAATTCACCCACAATTCACCATAATTAGACATTGATAATGATACAAATCAACAATCTAAATCAATCTACACATAAATCTATTATCATTCATTCATAATCATCAAATCCACTTTATAAGTCACAATTTAAGAATTGAGAGAAATGATGGGTTCATAGAGTTTTTCATCTTAAATCATCAATTAAACATCAATACAATCATAGTTTATTATTTGAAAATGTTTGATGCAAGAACCCATGAGATTGAGTGAAACTTAGGGTTTATGTATAACTTGAAAACTTTGTAAACTTCTTTGAAATTGTCTCTAGGGTGAAAGCTAACCCTAGATGAAGTATCACCATACCTTATATTTGAATAAACCCATGAAATTGAAGAAGAAAAACCTTGAAATCCGCAACCCTAGCTTGAACTTGATCTTGATCTCTAATGGAATCCCTAGAGAGAACATTTTAGGAGGGAAGGGTTTTGATTTGAGAGATCAAATCTAAATGTGTGTTTTAATGTTTTAATACTCTTAAAATACCTAAAAACACCTAAAATAACCGTCCACACATTAATTGGGACTTGGGGTGAATTTACCAACTCACCCCTAAGTTAGCCGCGACTTGACAGCAAACACAAGCCCCATTGATGGACCCCCAACCACGGACCGTGGATGGGTTGACGGGCCATACTGGTCATCCGTCAATGGTGGTTGTGGCTTGTTTTGGGGCCCCTTGACCTACGGAGGCCATCCACGGGGCGTGGATGGACCTACGGGGGTGGACCCCTTTTGTTGGTCACCCCGCATTGGCCAACTTTCATGTTTCAAGGGGTCTTAGGAGTTAGACTAAGGGTCCTCTTCAAGGACCCTTAGGGTGGTCCTTGGGGAGTCGTACCTTGATGTTGGACCCCTAAACCCCTCAACCAAAGCTCGGGATAACATACAACAACATGAAAACTCAACCCAAACTCAAACGCACACACGTTAGGCTCTAGTTTCACTAGTTCATTTTTAGGATCGTTACATTATTCCCCACTTAGGAACATTCGTCCTCGAATGACACTTTAAAAACATTAAGGGGTAACGACTTAAGACTAGTAACCCACAATCATGCATGCAACATCAAAATAAATGCACACAACTAGGAGGAAACATCAACTCCACATCAACAAGCTTAGAACACAACAAGGAGGTAGACACTACATCTACAAACTCATTATCCATCAAAACTTCACATTCTTCATTTCGTTGGAGGAACTTTCCTCTCCAAATCACATCATTCTCATTACAACAACATTAAGCACATTTAAGCAATTTTCTCATAAAAGCTCATTATGCAACTATTCAATAGGGCACATTTAGGATTGCTCAACAAATCAACTCATGAAACATTTAGGCAACTCATCATAGACACATATTAATATGAGGAACACAATTCATGAATTATAATTTTTCTTATTTAAAGAAAAATTCAAATAGAACATGAACAACATAAAGAGACCATGGAAACTCAATATCACACATGACCCCAAAACATGAAACAAGCTACAAGGAACTTTTGGTCACAAGCTTGAATAGGAATATAACGGAAAAGAGATAAGTATATCAACACTCTCAACAACCTTTCTACTCAACATACCATCCTCCACTTAGGAGAAAACCCAACTAAGTCTTTCACAGAACAACATAAGGATCTCATCACCACAAAAGGAACTATAACTTACCGATACATTCATCCGGATTAGCTCATTTGTCCTTGTTAGCTTGAAGCATATAGAAATGGTTCTTCTTTGGAGCATCAAGATTTGGGCCATTACGAGAAGCTTGTTTGGCCTATCTTCCTCTAGCAGTAAGAGTAGGCCAATATTTCACTTGGGGATCATTCCACAACCATAGCACCCACTAGTACTGGCTAGACATTTCCCGTGATACTCTTTTCCACAATTGTGACAAGTAGATTTAGCAAATGGAGGTCCACCACCTCTCTCTTGGGTAACCTTAGGAGCACTTGAAGAATCATGGTTTGGAGCTCTCTTCTTGAACCTAGGTTGACCTTACTCATCTGATCCACCCCTTTTCAAATCCCTATTCACCCTCTTAAAATTGGACTCATCAATAGAATGAGCATACACAACAAGTCTAGAGATATTCATATCATCATGGAGCATCGCCGGACGACACTCTTCCTTAACTAGGTCGGATACACCGGTAACAAAACTACTCATCTTAGCGCTAGGGTTAGACACCAAGGATGGAACATACTTAGACAATAGGGTAAACTTCAAGGAATACTCCTCCACACTCATAGTACCTTGCCTAAGGTTTATAAACTCCTCCACCTTACACTCCCTCTTCTCACGAGGAAAGTACTTACCAAGGAAAGCTCCCTTAAACTCCTCCATTTCTATAGGACCCGCTTCAACCGTCCTATTGGCTTTCCATTGAGTGAACCACACTTGGGCCACATCTTTCAATTGGTAGGAAGCCAACTCCGCCTTTTCCCTAGAAGTTACTCCCATAGCATCTACTATTTTAGAAACTTCATCCAAGAATTCTTAGGGATCTTCTCTCACTCTACAACCAAAGAAATATAGGAGGATTCATCCTCACAAAGTTTCTCAATCTTGAAGTCATGGTACTCTCATCAACATTCACCCTAGGCCCCACATCTCTATTCGCTTGAGCCGTCATGGCTTGGGCAAGGGTTATAAAAGTTGTCCTAATCTCTCAGTAGTCATGTCCAGGGGAACCACCGGAACTTCATTCTCTTGAGGCACTTGGTCACCTTGAAGACCTTGATCACCTTGAAGAGGAACACCCTCATTAACAATCTCCTCTTCCACTCTCCTCGGGTTAGCCCTTGTAATCATTTCCTATAAACACAAGAGAAGGGTTAGGAAAAGGACACTTGTAGAACTTCACTCTAAGGAATGACTTCAAGAATATGAAAGAAATGTAACTTTCTATCGTCCTATAGCCTCTCACTCATAGATGTGTCGCGACTCATACCGATGAACAGGACTCTACCAGACGTGGCTTGTGAGACTTTGATCCTAAAAACCATTTCCAAAATATTATACTCTGATACCAAGTTTGTCACGACCCGAGAGCACCCCCTAGTCGTAACACGACGTACTTGACTCCGAAGGGGTCTAATACAAGCCTCTTAGCTCATTCATTGCATAGACAAGAGAAATAGTGCAGAATTTAAAACTTTTCTTTAATAAATCTAACATCAAAAAACATTTATAAAGCAGCGGAATATTAAGTCTCACATGGCCATCTTAAACAAACTTTAACAAGATAGGGTCACGACCCTTTACAATAGAATCTTAACAATAGTCTTGAAATAAGAAAGAACTGGAACAATAAAAGTATTTGTCCTCGACATATGAGGACATACCAAAAGAGGTCTTGAGAGAACTCTTATCCCAAGCTTCAATAGAAAATCCAATCACTTGCCGGAACCTACACTTGTAATAAAAATAAGAAAATGTGGGTTAGCATACAAAAATATACTAAGTATGATGACCATGAAAAAACATACTTTGAAAGGGACATTTTGTTGAAAGTCGTGCTTTATGCCATTTTTGTAAAACTTCATGAACATTGATACAAGAGGCATAATATAAGTCACAACCAACATACAAAGTCACATAATTCACATTTGAGCAAAAATCACATATAACCCTTTACCTTCACCTTGAGCCTCCACCTCAAGTACCCTCAAGCTATGCCTTGTGCAATGTATGGGTAGCATCCCATACCACCACCCACACTAAGGCACCACATTAAGGTCACCAAAAGTGAACTTACCATTCATCATTTCCACCTTTACAAATTAAAGCATTTAAGAGACACAAACATTACATTAAGACCAACATCTAAGACAACTTTAAGTCATACTTGTGCAATGTGCAAGCAGCATCCAACATTAGGCCTACCGTCCAAAAGTACAATGGCCACCACCAATAGGCCTACTGTACTGTTTCAGGGTACTTTAAGGATAGCTCTTGACTTTCTTAGAGAGAGATATCATCTTTAGGTCTACCGTCTCTTAGTCCATCATTTCACACAAGAAGGAGGCCACAACCATTAGGTCTACCCCTTCAAGGTTTAACACACACAAGGAAATGCTACCAATATTAGGTCTACCAACCCAAGGTTTTACATTCACGTTAGCACCTAGACTACTCATGAAAGGCCACTAACGTTAAGCCTACCAATCCAGGTTTAGCCTAGAATACTTCATTAGACATTTATAAAAAGGCTACCAACATTAGGTCTACCAATTCTAGACATTCATTCATTCATTTATGAAAGGACGCCAACAATAGGTCTACCAATCTAAGACATTAAGACATTAAGTCAAGATACATTCATTATTCAAGAGGAGAATGCCTAAGCCTACCAAGTCAAAAGATCACATTCCATATAGTTTTCATTAGTCAAGAAGAGGGAAGCTAAGCCTACCAATTCAAGATACTTCATTCATAGTGACATTCATCAATATAAGAAAAGGATGCATTAGCCTACAAATTCAATACATCACATTCATCATTACAGAACACTTCACATTCTATCATCTTCATTCGTGAGTGTTAAGAGAGAATGTACTATTAATCACAACACATTAATATTCTATACAAGATCAATATTCCATCATTGAAATCACAAGTATATTATTCACATTATACATTAACAATTACAACATTATGATAATACTTCAATTCCTCACAATATGCCTTGAAGGCCATTATCATAGTGTACATAGTAAGTAAACACCTCCACCGTTCAAGTGGATCAACAATTCAAGTACAATTCTACTTCAACAAGCAATTAGGTCAAACTTGCCATTTCAAGGCTATGATCACAAATCCTCAATTCACCAACAATTCACCATAATTAGACCTAGATAATGATACAAATCAACAATCTAAATCAATCTACAAATAAATCTATTATCATTCATTCATAATCATCAAACCCACTTTATAAGTCACAATTTAAGAATTGAGAGAAATCATGGGTTCATAGAGTTTTTCATCCTAAATCATCAATTAAACATCAATATAATCATAGTTTATCATTTGAAAATGTTTGATGCAAGAACCCATGAGATTAAGTGAAACTTAGGGTTTTTGTGTAACTTGAAAACCTTGAAAACTTCTTTGACGGATCTTATTGGTCATCCGTCAATGGTGGTTATGGCTTGGTTTGGGTCCCCTTGACCTATGGAGGCCATCCACGGAACGTGGACCTCTTCCGTATGTCACCCCACATGCTAATATTGGACCAAGATGATATTGGAATAACTAGTGGTTGCATGAGACCTGGTGATGCTGCAGCATCATACTTTCTCCTTTGGCAGACAGAACAATTTCTGACATACTGCTTAATATTATCTCTCAAATTCTTCCAGTAGAATAGCTGAGATATTCTCCTATATGTGTTTTCCATTCCTGAATAACCACTACTGGTTCTATTATGCAAAATTAGCATTATGTCTTACTTGAGTTGCTCATCCTATCCTACCACTATCTTACCATACCTTCTGAGTTGTATCAATTGTATTAAGTAAATCCTTTTTGGCCCTCCCCTCGACCTATTATTTTCTGGATTACTTTCTTCAACTTGTCATCTCCTTTCTAGCTGGTGTTGATCATATGGAAAAGGTTGGTTTCCACATGGATAATAGACAACTGGAATAAATGTGTTGCTGGTACCCTGGAGAGAGAATCAACAGCCTTATTCTCTCTTCCCTTCTTGTATTCAATCTGGAAGTCAAATTGCATTAGCTTGGCTATCCATTTCATCTAAGTACATGTGTGCAACTTCTGATCCAGTAAGAACTTTAGGGCCTTCTAGTCTGTTCTTATTACAAATTATCTCCCTAAAAGATATTGGGACCATTTGGTTACTACCAGGACCAAAGCTAGTAACTCCTTGCCATACACAAACAAGCCTTGATGCCTAGGTGCTAGTCCCTTGCTTATATAAGCTAGAGAGTGCCCTTCTTGCATCAAGACTGCTCCAATTCCAATGTCACATGCATAATCCCCTAAGCTTAGTACAAGTGCACTTATCAAATCTCTCTTGAGTTGATTGAAAGCCAGTGTTGCCTTGTCATTCCAGAAAACCCTTCCTTCTTAAGAAGATCAGTCAGGGGCTTGCTTATCCAACCATATCCTCTTATAAACCTTATGTAGTATCCAACCAACCCAAAGAATCCCCTCAACTCCTTCACATATTTAGGAGTTGGCCATTCTTGAATAACAACAATCTTCTTAGGATCAGTGGCCACGCTTTCAGCAGAAATGAAGTGCCCTAGGTATTCCACCTTATAAGCTCCAAAAGAACATTTGCTTTTCTTGACTAAGAGCTGGTGTTTGATCAACAGGTTGAAGACAACTCTCAAGTGTTTTAGATGCTCCTCCATGTTCTGGCTATAGATAAGGATGTCATCAAGTAAAATTAAGATGAATTTCTTGAGATGGTCCTTGAATACATGGTTCATGAGTCCCTGGAAGCCAGAGGGAGCATTTGTGAGACCAGAGGGAATCACTAGGTATTCAAAGTGACCTGATTGTGTCCTAAAGGTAGTCTTCTGCACATCTTCTTGGGCCTTTTTTATCTGGTGATAGCCTGACCTTAAGTCCAGCTTAGTATAAACCCTTGAACCCCCCAACTCATCCAATAATTCCTTAATGATAGGAATATGAAACTTACCCTTGCTGGTGATCTTGTTCAAGGCTTTATAATCTACATACAATCTCCAAGAACCATCCTTCTTCCCTACTAGAACCACAAGTGAGGCATAAGGACTACAACTTAGTTGTATTGTGCCTTGGTTAAGCATTTCTTGGAGTAGTTGTTCAATGATGTCCTTTTGCCTTGAGGAATACCTGTAAGATCTATTAGTCATTGGATTACTATCGTTTAGCAAGGGAATTCTATGATAAAAAGTGAATCTAGAAGGAGGAAGTTATTTGGGATCACCAAATAATAGGTGGAACTCCTCAGTCAAAGTTATAACTCCAGGGTGTATTTGTCTTATTGTTTCTATTGTTGAATCTTCTGTGGGAAATACTCTAATCATGAACAATTGTACACCATTTCGAGTCATTTTGTCCAACCCTTTGGCATTAACCATCTTGATATTATCCTTATTTCCTTGCAACTGCACTTTCTGACCTTGGTACATAAAAGCTAAGGTAAGTTTTTGGAAGTTAGGTTGAAGGTCTCTCAAGGGTAACAACCACTACACCCCTAAGATCATATCACTGGATCTCAAAGGAAGCAATAAGAAGTTATCAACAAAAGTGGTCCCTTGCATCATCCAGGGAAGATCCTTGCATGTATAAGTGGTAAGTCTGTTGCCCCCATCTGCAACATTGATGGTCTAAGGTCTGACCATTAGCACCTCAAGTTCTAACTGTTTGGCTCCTTCTTTATCAATGAAGTTATGAGTACTACCTGGATCTATGAGAATATTAAGGGTTTTTTTTCACTATATCTTACCACCCTAAGTGTGTGAAATCTAGGAATTCAATTCAAAGCATGAATGGAGATCTCACACTTCTCCACACCTTCAGCTTCCATTTCAGACACCTCTTGGACCTCTGGTTCAGGTTTCTCTTCTAGCTCTTCTTCGTCACATACCTCAAGCAAGTATAGTTGCTTAGAAGCATTATGTTTGTTACCAGGGACACACTTCTCATCATAAAAGAAGCAGAGGCCCTTGTGTCTTTTCTCACTCATCTCTGCTGGATTGAGCCTCCTGGGGTTGCTTCTATTGAGGCTCACACTGTGATCCCTTTTTGGGGGCTGATACTCCTTTTTATTAGTCACTCCCATGTTACTAACCCCAATAAATGCCCCGTATTTTGGCTAGATCCTCCATTATATAAAGAAGATTTAGTCAACTTGAGTTGGGCATTCACCTGAGCTTCAGTGTTTATTACCAGTTTGAATGCCTGAGGTAATGAATCAGGTCTATGGTTCTTTATAGTGAACCCTATCTCTGGTTACAGCCTAGTGATACAGGGACTGATTGCTTATTCTGGATGCAAGACCAACCTTGTCATGATCCTGTCAAATTCTTTTTGATAATCTTCTACAAGGACAATCTGTTTAACCAATTTTAACTCAGACATGGGATCTTTATACTCAGCCCCAAACCTATCCATTAAGGCATATAT
>JAJOOH010015302.1:0-51437 GCA_029582605.1 Solanum gracilifrons | reverse complement strand
AACTATCTTCTAGCTTTACCGTTTCTTTTTCTAACATTAAATTTAGGTTGTCACCTATTTTCTTATATCTTCTTCCTAGATTAGAAAATATTATCTTTATTTTTAATCCGTCATAATTTTCATATGTTTTTTCATCTATTGCGTATTCTGCTTTATTCATTTATAAGTTGTGTTATAGTGTATATTCTAGGCTTTCTATTTGTATTTGTAGATATAAAATAGTTTTTCTCTGTGCTATTATAGATTTTTTACAAATTTCTGCAAATATATTACTATTAAGTCTATTTTGCCTATGTCTTAATTCTTGTCTTTTTGCTATAATTATTTCGTTAAGTTTTTGTCTATATTCTTCAATCTCGTTATTCATTGTTGCTTTAAATATTGAATATATTTATATTCTATTTTAGATATATTATCTATTATTTGATCTAATTTTACGTTATCAGTTTTTGTGATATTAAAGTTGTTTATTTTGCGGATATAATTTGTTTAATTTTCTTCTTATTTTTCTTATCTTTCTACTAGTATGTTTCTTTCTATGTTTCTCATTATCCATAGCGAAAAAGTCACCCACATGAACATTTGATTCCTCTTCTTTATCTAGGATAAAATTAGTTTCTTACAAATGGACGTTGGACTCTTCCATTCAATCAAATATAATTTTTTCGTCTTTGATTAACTAGATGCACATTATGGAATAAAATAAAGTATGTTCTTCTCATCCATCTTGATTCCAATAGACTTCCTAGTCATGACATTTAAATCATGTTGTTTACTCCATTGCTTTTTCGTTGTGATAACTTCTTCCATTAACTCCATAACTTTTTACAAGGTCGCTTATGAGAGGTTCAAATTGTATTCCTAAAGTTGTAGTCTTTTGGTTGATCTATTAGGGGTCTAGTTAGATATCTTTGGACCTTTTGTTGTCATCAAAACTATGTGGTTCTGTCAAAGTTCAAATTAGAGTCTTATGCAAAGACTAAAAGTATATATTTATAATTTATATATGTATAGGCAAAACTTTAGTATTGTCAAATAAGGATAAAACCTAATAAATAGATTATTTTGTTGATTTAAAGGTTCTCAATATTAAAATTAACATTTAAGGTAGTATAATTATATTTTACACTCTATGCTATCAAGTTGAAAATGATTTAAATAATGTAATTGATACTATATAATGGTAATATTTCTTACATATTTCAAATAAGGAAGTATTTAGTATACAAAGATTTAGTGTATTTCATAGTTCTACATATAAGGAAAAAAAGAAAATAACTATTACGTCTAGTGTGAAATCCATTTTTTGAAGGGTAAAGGAGGCAAATAACATTTTGTTGCATTAGGTAGATTAATGCCTCATTTTTCCAATTGGTCTAAACTGAACCAACCTAGATTATATCTATTGGAAATATATATGCACAACGGAAGCATACTAGAATCATTACTGCTTACATGAATAATAGATAACCAAATCGTTTATGCCAGAACACATATAATATGCTAGAACACACAAACTTACTGAAATTTAATCAAGGAATTACCTCTTGAAGCGTGAGTAGATTCCTTCAAGCGAATCCCCAAATTAGATTGATCTTCAAACGAATCCACAACTAGACAATAGCTATTATGATCTTCTATCGTGATCCCAAGTTCACATCTGAACTCTCTCAATACTTGGGTGGGAAATTATCGAATAGAAAACTTCAATCTTTTTCTAGGTTAGGAGAATCCCTACTTATAGAGATTTTTTCCCAATCAAAGAGGAGAACCAAACACACGTTATCTTTATTCAACAGAAAAATACTCGATAGTATTCTTTTTATAAGAAAACTAGCGCATGCCTCTTCTTTTCCCTTTAGAAATAGGATTTTGAGTTCTAGTTAAATATGGGCACTGTGGGGACCACATAATTAATTACTGGGGCTTCCTATTATGGAAATAATTCCAAATAATTAATTTGAATTATTCTTACCATAATAAATTACAAATTATTCCACTAGAAATTCGTAATTGCACTTCTCTATTTATAATTCGAAATGCCCCATTAAACACTTATGCAATTTCCCATGTTAAGATTACAGATACTAATCAAAAAATTAAATTACTGACGAATTTAACTTAATGATTAATTTCATTTAGAGTACTGCTTAACTTATTTCATGTGTCGGATTCATAAATCTACTTGCAAGGTTTGACACGATGAAAACTTATAAGTTTCTGAAAATGGCATATCAATCAATCTCTATAACGAGACATGAATTCCATCAACTAACTTATTATTTCACCAATATATATTATTATCATTCAATCTACCAGGCATATTGACCCCTCATAGAATCTCACGTTTTTATAAATTAAAACGATAATTAATAGATACAGATCATAATAATTATGTCAGGATTAATAATATAAGTACATTTAATAGTTTAGAGAATATATTTTTGTCAGCCAGTCTAAAACAACTATCTCTACTCGGTCTCGTTCAATACATACAAAATGCACTAGCATAAGAAGTTGGAACTATACCGTTCCCATAATCAAGATAAATTACATATAATCTTGTGCTACAATCGTACCGATGGCATGTCCAATTTTCATCCTAGATTGTGAACAAACAACTTTTTACTTATAAGAACTGATGATTTTATCCTCTGTGTATAAGCTAAAACTCTACACACTAAATCATCTACTATATAAGTAAACAAACAACATAAACGAATATATGATCTATTAAAACTGAGCAAATATTTATTCTATAATAAATATTATATCTTAACATTTAGTTAATAGTATATATCCCAACAATCTCCCACTTAGACTTTTAACCATCAAAATTGTTATAATGTACTTTATCTAAATGCATGGTTAATATTATATACCCTAACAATCTCTCACTTAGATATTTAATCTTGAAAATTGTTAGAATACTATGTCTAAACATATGATAAATCGTATATACCCTAACAATCTCCCACTTAGACTCTTAACTACAAGCATTCCTTTATTTCTTATCAGAAGAAATTTACCAAATTATTTTCTCATGCAATTTTGTCTAGTAGTGCTTCGTCGTAACAAATCATTTATGTACTAGATATTGAGAGAGCTTCTCATGAAACCTTCCAAGAGTGTACTTCTTTTCAGGAAATCTATCATAAAAGTTCTCTCAGGCATACAAAACAATTCAATTTTTGCTATGATTTTCCCACTACAACTAAGCACTACTACATCATCACACTTTCATGATCTTGAGTCTTAATAATTTCTTCAAAATCTTTCGACATTGAATTATTAACAACTTTTCATGTAGTGTTCTTTAATTTGCTCAACATCACTTCCACTACATGAGGTAGTAGTTTTCTTATGTCTAGTAATGTTTCTCCCACTATTTAAATGCAATGGGACGTCATTTCTGACATACCGATTAGATGTTTTTGAGCATCTGAATTTACAATTGACTTATTTGTTATTTCTTTGTTCAATTCCTGTAAAACTAGTTTACTTCTAGGAACATAGTTTACTAAATGATCTTTTTCTAGAAATCAGACAGTTGTGTTAAAAATTGCCTTATTTTCTTTAGGACACTATAATAAACTTTCTTTCATTCTTTAGAATATCCAATTAATACACACATTCCGTTCTTAATTCCAATTTTCTTATTCTCCCACTCAGCACATATGCTGGACAGTCCTATATCTGAACATGACACAAATTAGACTTGCGTCAAATCCAACTAGTTTTATAGTTGTTCAAGGTACTATTTTGAAAGAAATTGAATTCAGAATGTGATATGTAGTTATTAGAACCTATCCCAAAAGAAACAAAATAACTAATAATAAGTCAATAATTAATCTTTCAATTCATGTTAACTCATAACGTGTAATCATACCACATATAACATAAATAAAATCGATATAAAGGATGTCATTCATACTAAATCACATTTTAATTCCAAAGAACAACTTTAAAATCATTTTAACGACCTCAAAGAAAGATCACTACATAGCAATGAGTACTTTTTACTAGGCCGTTATCAATGAACTTACCCAAATTTCAGGTCAATTGGAGCATATAAAGAATCTTTATTTCCAAAGCTATGACCAAATAGCAATTTAAGTATCTTTAGGAATTAAAACAATATGACATACATTCTTATCATATATCAATTCATGTTAAATAACCATGTGTAATCATGTTCCAAATTTAACATAAGCATAATTAACATAAAGAATGATCTTATCATATTCAAATCAAATTTTAATCCAACAAACTACCTAAACCCATCTAAACGATTTTCATTGAAACCATCAAATTTCAAGTCAATTAGATATCATAAAATTCATGACCACCTTAACTATGACCAAATTTGAAAAATTAATCCTTTCAGGTATAACTAAAGATTAAAATAACTTGATTCAGATTTCCATTCTCTTTTATAATTATCTCATGAGCATAAGGCATACCGAGTGTCTTTTTCTTTGACTAAGACACACAACTAACCTTCTTACAACAAATTGTTCTCTCAATTAATACACTTGAGAATCCAAGATATTACGTTTTAGCTTTCAAACCGATGATAACCTTTAATATCTCTTCTCATGAATTAGTTAAGTATTACTAGTATCTACCGGTAAATCTACATTCCAGTAAACAAACCTTTACTAGTGTACAGTAATGCAGGACAATTTATTCATGATACATTAAGTATAACCCAATGACTAAAATAGACCATCTTTATAGATTCTATTTGTTAATCATAATTCTCAATTTATATTAGTAATCTCACATATGTAAAATATTAAGAACTTCTAATAATTCCAAATAAACAACCACTTTAATGGTAACCGTTTATTAATTATAAAATTCCTAATATTTATCTACAATTAAAACATTCCCGTGAGAAAAAGAAAATCCATGCCCATGAATGTAAGAGAATAAGTTGCTGCTCATGTGTCTCTAAGATGTGAACTAATCTAAAACAAAATTTAATGAAAAGTGCCCATGTGTACCAAAGGAGAAACCGACACAACACTTCATCCCTATTTTGTTATTTAATAATTTATGTTTTTTATGTTCAACCAAGTCAAACAAAAACTGTAATTATATGATTCACAAATTAAAAATAAATTGAGCTACAAAACTCCAAAGAAATAAGGAAATTGAATGCAAACTAGATTAACCAAATCCTTTCTAGCAAAACACTCTTGAAGTTTATTAAGAAACAATTAAGTTGCTTTAAAATAACTGCAACCTCTGCCGACATAAGGCACAACATAAAGGATAAACCTAATCCCTAGTTCCACCATGAACTACCACAACTTTATTTTCAATAAATTTTACTAAATTGCTGGCCACCGCTGAACCCAAGACATCTAAATTAAACCCCGTTTTTGTGTATATTAAATAATTAACAAAAAGGGTTAAACTCCAAGATATCAGACAACACAATGTTCATGTCACAACTGGCGTCTAACAATATATTATAAAACTTAAAACGTGATTTTTAACAAAACTAAAAATCATGAAACATATGTATAATCGCACATATACATATCTTGTATAGTTTATCTATTTAGATGCAAGCATGGCTCTTGATGTCAATTGTTAGAAAACTATATGCACAATGGAAGCATACCAGAATCATTACTTCTTACATGAATAACAGATAACCAAATCGTTTATGCTAGAACACATAAGTTTACTGAAATTTAATTCAAGAATTAAATCTTGAAGCGTGAGCAGATACCTTCAAGCGAATCCCCAAATTAGATTGATCTTCAAACGAATCCACAAGATAGACAACAACTATTATGATCTTCTACCGTGATCCCAAGTTCACATCCGAACTCTCTCAATACTTGGGTGGGCAAATATCGAATAGAAAACTTCAATCTTTTTCTAGGTTAGGAGAATCCCTACTTATAGAGATTTCTTCCCAATCCAAAGAGGAGAATCAAACACACGTTATTTTTCTTCAACAGAAAAATACACGGTAGTTTTCTTTTTATTAGAAAACTAACGCCTGTCTCCCCTTTTTCCTTTAGAAATAGGATTCTGAATTCTAATTAAATATGGGCACGGTAGGGACCACATAATTAATTACTGAGGCTTCCTATTATGGAAATAATTTCAAATAATTAATTTGAATTATTCTTACCATAATAAATTACAAAGCATTTCACTAGAAATTCGTAATTGCACTCCTCTTTTTATATTTCAAAATTCCCCATTAAACACTTATGTAATTTCCCATGTTAAGATTACAGCTACTAATCAATAAATTAAATTACAGACGAATTTAACTTAATGATTAATTTCATTTAGAACACTACTTAACTTATTTCATGTGTCGGATTCATAAATCCACTTGCAAGGTTTGACACGATGAAAACTTATAAGTTTCTCAAAAAGGCATATCAATCAATCTCTATAATGAGACATGAATTCCATCGTCTAACTTATTATTTCACCAATATATATTATTATCATCTAATCTATCAGGCATATTGACCCATCTCAGAATCTCACCTTTTAATAAATCAAAAGGATAATTAATATATACAGATCATAATAGTTTTATCAGGATTAAGAATATACGTACATTTAATAGTTTAGAGAATATATATTTTTGTCAGCCAGTCTAAAACAACTATCTCTACTCGGTCCCATTCAATATATACAAAGTGCACTAGCACAAGAAGTTGGAACTATACCGTTCCCATAATCAAGATAAATTACATATAATCTTGTGCTACAATCGTACCGATGGCATGTACCATTTCCATCCTAGATTGTGAACAAAACACATTATACTTATAAGAACCGATGATTTAATCCTCTGTGTATAAGCTAAAACTCTACACACTAAATCATCTACTATATCAATAAATAGACACCATAAACGAATATAAGATCTATTAAATCTGAGCAAATATTTATTTTATAATAAATATTATATCTTAACGTATGGTTAATAGTATATATCCCAACAATCTCCCACTTAGACTTTTAACCTTCATAATTGTTATAATGTACTTTATCTAAATGCATGGTTAATAGTATATACCCTAACAATCTCACGCTTAGATATTTAATCTTGAAATTTTTTAGAATACTATGTTTAAACACATGATTAATAGTATATACCCTAACAATATCATCATAAACTCAAAGGAGCCGTCAACCTTACAAAACTTCAATTGAAGGATTTACTTCATGGAATTGCACAAAAGAATCATGGTGGGAGGATACTGACTTAGTGATTTACTGGATTCAATCTTAATTCACATCCCCTAAATGTTTTCAGAAGCAAAACAAGTTGCGAGAAGTTGCGTAATATCTAGGCAATGGAGGTCTCTTTCAAAGTATGTTGAGGTATCACTCAATTTTGAAACCTCTTATTTAACCCATTCTAGTGAGCAAAACAAATGAGATTCTAGATTTTGTGACTTCAGTTAAAAAATCTTCATTACTGGATGTCTTTCCAGAAAATTCAAATTTTACTTTGATTTTCTATATTTTCTAATAGAAATTTCTTAAAGATATTGATTTATTGATATATTTTACTACAAAACTTGCTAATGTTGAAGAATTTACATTGATAATAATCTTTAAGACATGTGAATGGTTTTTTAAAGTGTTTAATAGTCCATTTTTGGATATCCAAAGAAACCTTAAATTGTTCAACAGTTATCATGTTATTTAGCATTTGATAATTGTTTTGGGCGAGTTTTAAACTCACTTCATCCCTAAGAAAAAAATACCCCCATTAAATTTGCCAAACCCGAAAATAGAGGATATTGATCCTGAAGCATGCTACTATGCAGCTAGTAGTCATAGCATTAGTGTACAAGTTCCTAAAATTTTTGTTCCTTGATAATTAATTAGTTTGTGTTGGATTCAAAATGGAGAGTGATAGCGGGTAAAGAAAGCAATGACATGGAGGTTCAGAAACAACGGGAGATAGTATTCTTGAAGCAATTTATCCACGGAATCTTGAATTCCACCAAAGTATGTTACTTCAATCTTTGGATATTTTTTTTTGTGGCTTGTTTTGATAATAGTTGTTGTATCGAGGGTCCTAGCAAAAACAAACACTCTATGGCACAAAAGTAGGAGAAAGTTCTGCATACATTCTACCCTCCCCATATTCCGCTTCGGGGGTTACATTGGGTATGTTGTTATTGTTGGTTTGTTTCTTCTTAAAAAATATTTTTAAAAATAAAATATTTTCCAATTATCCTTTTTTTTGGATGTTACTTCTTTAAAATTGGTTTTTATTTCCACACAGTCCATATATGGGTCCGGGAGATGAGACTTTTGATAATGATCGGAACACACCTGGTATACCCATAACTCCTTTTGAAGCATAGGAGTTATGGGTATAATAGTTGATCATTATGAAGAGTCTCATCTCTAGAACCTATAGAAGGACTGTGTAAAAATAAACACCAATTTAAAACAAGTAACATCCACAGCTAAAATAAGATCAATGGAAATGTTTTTAGAAGAAACAAATCAATGATAACAACAGACACAGTGTAATCCCACAAGCGGGATATGAGGAAGGTAGAATGTACGCAGACCTTAATCCTAACTTTCTAGGGTAGAGATGATGTTTCCACTGAGACACTCGATGCAACAACGTATTATCAAAACTGTCTAGACATAAAAAAAACCACAAGATTGAATTATCGTACTTTGGAGTAATGAAGGATTACGTAGATAAATTTCTTCAACAACTCTCATCTACCATTGTTTTTGAACCTCCATGTCATTGCTTTCTTTACCCGCAACAACTCGCCATTTTTGTATAAAACAGAAACTGATTATATAATCAAGGAAAGGAAGTGTTAGCAACTACTAAACTATTGCTATGACTATCTCCTGCATAGTAGCATACTTCGGGATCAATTTTCTCTAGTTTTGGGTTTTGCAATTTTAAAGGGATGTATATTTCTAGGGGTGAAATGAGTTTGAAACTCGCCCAATAAACTATCAAATGCTAACTCTGATTCATATTTTAGTTGTTGGATTTGGACGGGTGGCGGCCTCCACCATCAGGCAAGAAATTCTTACAGATTATCATAGCCTTTGATCAATTGGATTTCCCTGGAATTTGCAGATCTCTAAAAAGTTTATTGGATCTTGAGACTTTTGTCCTGGACGGATGCAATTACCAAACAAGAGTAGGTTCTCTTTGGTCCTTATTTTTGTAACTTCATGTTATCAATATTAATTAACTATTAACAAAAGAAGAAGACAACACATATCCATAAATTTATGATATCCAGTACACTAGGAAAGAAATCATAACACTAATTTAAAAATTACCTTAGCGGTATATTTCATAGTTTGTATATACCAATTTGTTCGCCAGACCCCACCTGGGTTAGTTGTTGTTCACGTAAAACTTTACATTATTTGCTAAGAATTCAATATGTTCATTGAATCTAAAAGTTCATTACCTCTTCTTTCTATCCAAAATCAACTTCTTTGCTTTTTACATTTTTATCAAAAATCACAAAAAGCATTAAAGGAAGATCATCAAGATTAAGACACCTGAAAAAGGGCCAGTGCCTTGACCAGGTGGTAATACTAGTTAAACATTTGGAAAAAAGTGATAGGCTCTACAATTGATGTTACAAAGTAATGATTAATTAGAATATAAGTATATGTCTCCTGATTCTTACGGTCCACAATGGTATCTTTTCTTTTGGGGTAAAGCTCGATCCCTTTCATGTGGCCCATCAACTTAATATTGCAAAAGAACCACAAACCTAGATTATCTTCATCAACCACATCTGGATCAATTTCTAGTATTTCATTACCACTTCTGTACAAATGGAACCGCGTCCCTAATGTCTTTGAATGATATCTCTTTCCTATCGAATTCCCAAAAGAAGATGAGCTCAAACACAACTCCGGTTTGTACTTTATACATCAAATCCAATGCAATCATCCTACTAGAGAAGTAGAAATAATTAGGGTGTAATGAATTCATCTAAGATTTTGCAAGTACAAATTGTTGATCTATATTAATTAAATTCAAATACTAAGAAATTTTTTAACTTATTGATAATATTAATGATGAGATCTATTATCGCTTCTTCTTCTATATCCTCGAAATCTTAAAGATGTAAAAGTACATTAATTTTTTTAGTGACTAGTTTCTGGGCACGCATCTTGCGCGTGTAACCCAATTTTATTGACCACAAAATTTTTAAAAATTACATAAATATTAGCATTAAGAAACATGTTTGAGTTATAAATTTTATACTAAAGAAGAAGTGCAAATTCTTAAAGTGATATCTTAATCCTACCTGGCAAGCTCACTAAAAGGAAGAAATACTTCTCCAAAGATATCCTTGGTTTTCTTACTTTGATTTCTAATTTTTACTTTAATTAGCAAAGTTACTGAACCTTGTTTCTTTTGGTATAATGTACAATCTCTTCTTTACCTATTGATTTGGCAAAAATAACATTTTTAAATACCAACACTCAAGCAGAAAGAGTAGATAAATAGAAACATATGTTTATATTACTTCCCTACCAACTAAAAATACCTTTGGTGTAATTATGATTTTAGTGTCATGTGTATTTTTAATTATTATTTTTTTGTGAATTTGATTAAGGCCTATAAAAGGAGAATTATAATATGTAACTTTACCTAAGGCATATTATACATATATATATATATATAATATACTTGACATGACATGGTGTATAAGACCCAGAAAGTCCCTACAAAATCCACTTAGGATACATCATACAAGATAATAGAAATAAACAGTTCAAAGGATAGAATTTTATATATCAAATGTGTTTGAAAAAAGTGGAAGTCTAACATAAGTCTCAAATCCATCTAATACATCGTAAGAAAAGTGATTAGTGTGTAACCCATACATCACATACAAAGTCTGAAACGAAATGACATAAAGCTATAAAGTGTCTCGGTCCTCAGAACATTAGTGTGCGGGGTAGGAAAGTCGAATCCAACATTCATGAGATAATGTAGGTAAAACTATGCATTTGTACATTGAATGTACTAAGTATGAGGTAGTATGCATTCACATGAATATAAAAGTATAAATGGTTTAAAACATGTAGACATGATCAATATTTGGACATTTTAAACATGAGGAAGTAAACCATGAAAATCATAGGATATAGTCAATGCATTTGAAATAAAGGACATAACACAAGCTTGAAGAAAACAAAATCATTTTGTGGGGTTTTAGCTTTAAGCAATAATAAAACCATGGTAGCTATATCATGGAATCCGGTATATCCCTCATACCAGAAGAAGGGGAATCTACTTTTCAAGGTAGAATCAGTATATATTATCATTTTCTAAAGTGGATCCACTAGCTATGTACTTTAAGACATTCTAGGGGGGAACATAGTTTTAGACTAGAGGTTTCTACTAGAGACTACCCTATTTGAGCCGCCACCTCAAGCCTTCTCGGTGCTAAGTCTAAATCCCAGTCGAATAGATAAAAGTCAATTATCAATTTAACATATGAAAGGTAATTACCAATCCACATCTTTCAAGATCAAAACGTTGAATAGCCCATTGAACATAATTAAAAATGGATGAGAAAATCTTTCACCAATGTGAATTCATTTGTGAGAAATACATTTCACAATCATGACCATCATAGTAAGTGAGAAATCATTTCACAATAGCATCAATACTTTCCTTCAAAGCATCATAAATTCATTTACAATAAATTTATAAAAACATGCATATCTTCATAAATTAATAATTCACATGGGTTCATCATAGGGTTATAGTAGGAAATCATAATTTAGGAATTGGTCAACATAAGTGCAACTAAATATCATGTATTAACATTGATTCATGTGGAGACTTTTTCAACAACAATCAATCACAATATAATAAAACCCATTAAATTGGATTGAAACCCCAACTTGAACCAATTGAAATTGAAAGGAGAACTTGGAAACCTTGGGGACCCCATGGAGAAAAGGACTGCATGGGTGAATACACACATACCTTGATGCTGGAAGCCCAAAAAGAATGGAAGATTAGATCTCTCCTATTCTAGACATCCAATAGGTATGTTCGGTTTAATTTATCCCTAAAAAAAGAGGTATTTCTGAGCTTATAGTTACTGGGCTAGTGACTCAGCTGAAAGTGTTCTTGGATTACCTGAAATTAAAGTCATGGACCAAGAAATACTATTTACCTATGTCCTTCATTGACCAAATACTTGTTCGTCTTGTGGGAAAAGAGTTGTATTGCTTCTTAGATGGTTATTTGGGATACAATCAAATCTCTATACCACCAGAGGATCAAGAAAAAGCCACACTTACTTGTTCTTATGGGAAATTACCTTCAAACATATGTCATTTGGGTTGTGCAATGCATGGACCACTTTACAAAGGTGCATATTGTCAATATTTGCTGATATGATGGAGGTGTGTATGGAAGTTTTGTATGGATTATTTCTCTGTTGTAAGAGAATCATTTGAAGAATGCATGAACCATTTAGGGAAAGTATTGAAATGATGTGTTGAAACAATTTTTGTCCTTAATTCGGAAAAGCGTCACTTAATGGTGAATTAATGAATAGTCCTTGGGCATACTGTAACACCTCGAAAACTAGACCCAATTTTTTTTTACAGAAATATACTTGAAGCAGTGAACCACGGCAGTGTTCACAGACCGTGATAGGGTCCACGGTCCGTAGACCTGCCTATGGTCTTGACTTGAAAGTCACCAGGCCCAGACATCATACCACGAGAACCTTCACGGTATATGGTCTTGATGACGAGCCGTGGTGGTGCCCATAGAGTCGAGGTAGTGAACCACCCTAGCCAGCCCCTTAGACCTTCACGCCTAAGTGAGGACCACGAGAACCTTCACGGTTTGTGGTCCTTCACACGGCCCATAAGGGCGTCCGTGGAGCCTTACTAGTAACCCCCCTAGCCAGTCCCTCCAAACCATAGCCCAAGTGGAGACCACAGACACTTTCATGGTCTGTGGTCCTTCACACGGGTCGTGGTAGGGCTCGTGGACTCAGACCCTCAACTAGTAGTCACCAAGTCAAGACCACGACCGACTTCACGGTCCGTGAAGGTGGCCGTGGTCAGCCCATCTGCAGTTTAAGTCATGGTTATTTCGATCTTTTCCTTATTCGTTGGATACCTAAACTACGCCCTTCTAACCCTAAATTTCATGGTTTTAGTCAGTTTAAGCCTAGAAACATAAATAGAACTTACCCAAGTCAGATATTTAATCAAAAGTTAGAAAATTAGAAGCGAAGGGAGAGAAAGAGGTGACCAAACCTAAGTTCAAGAACGCAGAAAGTTTCCTCCAGTTCCAGCCCCAAAATCGAAAGATTTCTCTACGGTATGAGGTATGAGGGATTTCACTAGTGGGTTCCTTTCACCCATTAGGTCCCTAGTTTTTACTCGATTTCTTGATTACCTTATTATGACTAGACCTACGGTTTCTTGAATGTTAGCATTATTGGGTTTTTAGCTATTAGAACGATCCAAATCATATTAGTATGTTAACATTCAGTATATTGCATGAATTTCAGAACCCTAGCTATGTAGTTCTTTAGTTCTTGAATTACTCGTGCTAGGCCAGAAATTTCAGTTATTTCAGTTATTTCAGATATACATGCCTCAGTTTGAAATATGTCATTATCAGTTATTTATGCGCATTCTCAGTTTGCATGTCGTTTTGAGCTATCCAGTATATCACAATAATTCAGTCATAATGTGTTAATCACTTAATCCATTAGGAGTAGTATAATACCGAGTTGGATTAGCATTCAGCGTACCCAAACAGTCCTAGAACATCTAGCCCGAAGGTTGTAAGTCTCCTCTGTGGGCATCATTTTAGTGATCATGACAGCATGCCTTTACACCTCTGGCCGGGTGTATTGGGTCCTCTTGATGGGGCTTATACATCGGACTCAACATTTAGCTGAAGTGGTTTTATTATCAGTTATTAGTAGCTCCCACAGCTCAGTCAGGCTCTATTGCATTGACCATTTTCAGTAGAGTCAGTGTCATTTCATTTAGTTAGCTCAGTATTAAGTTTCTATATCATGTTCAGATTATGCACTTGTGGTATTGCTTATTCAGTTATGTGTTTATTTCAACTTTATGCTACCTTGCATGCTCAGTAGCTTTCAAGTACTGATACATATATTGCACTACATCTTCTCGTGATGTAGGTTCAGGTCCCCAATAGACAGATCATGGTTAGATCGGTTCCCGATCTCCAGTCCAGCAGTATCAGCAGTGAGTCCTCATTCTTCAAGGACAATAGTCATGCTATCTTTTCAGTATTTTAGTCCTTTAGTTTCAATTTTGCTAGACTTAGCTAGGGCATGTCCCAACATTTCTAGTGAGTTAGAGGCTATTTTCAGACATAGTTAGATTCAGCTTAGCTATTGAGTTTGGTCTTTCTTTAATATTAAACTCTCAGATTATATATTCAGTTTTAGTATATGGGTATTCCCCATCATTTCAGTTTTATTTATGGTTTAGCTTCCGCATCAATTATTATTATCCTTAGTATGCTCATGTCATGCCAACAGGGCTAGCTTGGGATCACTTGTGATCCTAGGTCATGTGTCCGCGTCTCGGGGGTAACTCAAGGCATGACAAACTTGGTATCAGAACATTAGGTTTAAGAGTCCTAGGATGTCTGAAAAGCTGCACTAAGTAGAGTCTTTTTCATGGGTGTGAAGTGCACCATATCTAATGAGAGGGAGGCTATGGAGTGTTTTAGGAAAATCTTCATTTTCTTGTTACTCTTATCGTACGTAAGGTATGATCTAATTCAATTCTAACACGACGTTCTACGTTTCAGTGTGACCATGTCTCCTTGTAGAGATCAAAAAGTCTCGAATGCAGAGTTCAGGAACGCCATTCAGATGTTGGCTCAGAGTGTGGCCAACCAGAATAACCAGCAGGCTCTATTTCCAGAAAATGCTAATGTTGGGTCAGTTGCAGCCAGAGTGTGAGACTTTGTTAGGATGAATCCGCCAGAGTTATTAGGATCACAGGTTGGAGAAGATCCCCAAAACATCATTGATGAGGTCAAAAAGATCTTTGAAGTGATGTAGGTAACTTGGAATGATCGGGTTGAGCTAGCATCTTACCAACTTAAGGATGTAGCTCATATCTGGTAAACTCAGTGGAATGAGAATAGGGGTACAGATGCAACTCCTATCTCTTGGGATTGCTTTAGTGAGACCTTTTTGGACAGATTTTCACCAAGAGAGCTAAGAGAGGCAAAAAATCAGGAACTTATGAACTTAAGGCAAGGTAGCATGACAGTCCAAGAGTATGGGCTCAAGTTTACCCAACTCTCCAGGTATGCTCCTCACATGGTGGCTGATCCCAGGGCCTAAATAAACAAATTTCTTTATGGAGTGTCAGACTTGGTGAAAATAAAACGTAGGAATGCTATGTTGCTGGGATTTATGAGCCTCTCTAGGCTTATGACTCACACTCAGCAGGTTGAGGGTGATAACCTTAAGGAACAGGACAAGGAAAACAAGAAGGCTAGGATTGGAAACTATGAGTATTCTCAATAGAAATCGGGTGGTGGAAATTGCTCAAAAAAGCAGTAGAAATTTTAAACTCCAGCACCTTCATCAGCTAGTGTTCCATCCTCCAGGTTTTATAATGATCAGAAAAGTAGGGCATCAGGCTCTAAGTCTCAGGGGAGTGTTACAGTTACCAAAACCTGCCCAACTTGCCCTAAGTGTGGTAAGAACTATCCGGGCGAGTGCCTTGAAGGAAAGGAAGGGTGTTTTGGGTGTGGTCAGTCTGGTCATAGGTTGAGGGATTGTCCTTCTAAGCAGGGTTAAAGAGGCAATGCTAATCGAGCCCAGTTTACAACTTCAGCAGCACCATCAGGCCACCCGACTCAACTGGGTAATTCTTCTAGTACAGGTGGCGGACAACACCAAAATATGCTCTATGCTCATCAGGCTCGCCATGATCAGGAAAATTCTCCTTATGTAGTCACTGGTACGTTACGAGTCTTTGATCTCGATGTTTATGTTTTGTTAGATCCATTGGCTACTCTTTCCTTTATAACTCCTTATATAGCAGTTAAGTTTGATGTTAGTCCAGAAACTCTCTCAAATCCTTTCTCAGTCTCTACTCAAGTCGGTGACCCAGTTATAGTTAGACGGGTATATAGAAATTGCCCTGTCACAGTCTCCCAGAATGTCACCTCAGCAGATCTTGTAGAGTTAGAAATGGTATACTTCGATATCATTCTAAGCATGGATTGGTGGTATTCCTGTTATGCCTCAGTCGATTATAGAACTAGGATTGTTCATTTTCAGTTTCCAGACGAACCAATCTTAGAATGGAAGGGTAGTAGCTTAGTGCCTATGGGTCGTTTCATTTCTTACCTTAAGGCCAGAAAGATGGTCTCTAAGGGATATCTCTATAATCTAGTTTGGGTTAAGGATTCAAGCTCCGAAACTCCAACTCTTGAGTCACTTCTAGTGGTTAATGATTTTCCAGAAGTGTTTCCAGAAGATCTTCCTGGAGTTTCTTTCGCTAGGGAAATCGACTTTGGAATTGATCTCCTTCCAGATACCCGGCCTATTTCTATTCCTTCTTACAAAATGACTCCGGCTGAGCTTAAGGAATTGAAGGAGCAGTTGAAAGACCTTCTAGACAAAGGCTTCATCAGACCTAGTGTTTCGCCATGGGGTGCACCAGTGTTGTTCATAAAAAAGAAAGATGGTTCTCTCAGAATGTGCATTGACTATAGGAAGTTGAACAAAGTTACAATCAAGAATAAGTATCCCATTCCCAGGATTACTGACTTGTTTGACCAACTTCAAGGTGCTAGTCATTTCTCAAAAATATACCTCAGATTGGGTTATCATCAGCTTAAAGTCAGAGATAGTAACTTTCCAAGGACAGCCTTCAGGACTCGGTATGGTCATTATAAATTTGTAGTTATGTCATTTGGACTAACCAATGCTCCTGCAGCTTTCATGGACTTGATGAACAAAGTGTTCAAATAATACTTGGACTTGTTTGTTATCGTCTTTATTGATGATATCCTCATTTACTCTAGAAATGAGGAAGAACATGCGAGTCATTTGAGAGTTGTTCTATAAACTCTCAAAGATCGCCAGTTATTCACCAAATTTAAGAAGTGCGAGTTTTGGTTGCAGTCTGTTGCTTTTCTTGGGCATATAGTGTCTAGTGAAGGGATTCGAGTAGATTCCCAGAAAATAGAGACAGTGAAACAATGGCCCAAACCTACCTCTCCTACCGATATCAGATGTTTCTTGGGTCTAGCGGGTTATTACAGAAGGTTCATGGAAGGATTTTCATCGATAGCCTCACCATTGACTAGGTTGACTTAGAAGATAGTCAAGTTTCAATGGTCAGATGACTGTGAGAAAAGCTTCGCAGAATTTAAAACTAGGTTGACTACAGCTCCTGTTTTGACTCTAGCAGAGGGTTCAAATGGTTATGTGATTTATTGTGATGCATCTAGAGTCGTCCTAGGTTGTGTGTTGATGCAATGAGGTAAGGTTATAACTTATGGTTCCAGACAGCTTAAGGTGCATGAGAAGAATTATCCGAATCATGACCTCGAGTTTGCAGTGGTGGTGTTTGCACTCAAGATTTTGAGGCACTACTTGTATGGTGTTCATGTAGATGTGTTCACAGACCATAAGAGCCTTCAGTATGTGTTCACCCAGAAGGAGTTGAATCTTCACCATAGAAGATGGCTTGAGTTCATTAAGGATTATGATATGAGTGTGCATTACATCATGGTAAGGCAAATGTAGTAGCATATTCCCTTAGTAGACTATATATGGGTAGTGTAGCACATGTTGAGGAAGGAAGAAAGGAGCTAGCAAAGGATGTTCACAGACTTGCTCACCTAGGAGTTTGTCTTTTGAGCATATTAGATGGTGGTGTAACGGTTCAGAATGGGGCAGAATCTTCTTTGGTAGTGGAAGTTAAGGAAAAGCAAGATAGTGATCCAATATTACTTGAACTCAAGGGTTACAGTCCACCAACAGAGAGTTGAGGTTTTCTCCTAAGCGGGAGATGGTGTGCTTCTCTACCAGGGTCGATTCTGTGTTCCTAATGTGGGCGAGTTGAGACAACATATTCTTGCAGAGGCCCATAACTCCAGATATTCTATTCATCCAGGTGGCACTAAGATGTACCGCAATCTGTGGGGAGTTTATTTGGTGGAATGGTATGGAAAGAGATATAGCAGATTTTATGGCTAAGTGCCCCAATTGCCAGCAAATCAAGGTAGAACATTAGAAACCAGGAGGTATGACTCAAGAGATTGACATTCTTACTTGGAAGTGGGAAGTGATCAACATAGACTTCATCAAAGGTTTACCTCGTACTCGAAGACAACATGACTTCATTTGGGTGATAGTTGATAGAGTTACTAAGTCTTCTCGGTTTTTGGCGGTCAAGACTACAGATTCGACGGAGGACTACACCAAGCTTTATATTAATGAGATTGTGAGGTTGCATAGGGTTCCTTTGTCTATCATCTCAAATAGAGGTCCTCAGTTTACGTTTCATTTCTGGAAGTCATTCTAGAAATGTCTTGGTACTCAGGTTAACCTTAGCACAACATTTCATCCACAGATGGATAGTCAGGTAGAGCGTACCATTCAGACCTTAGAGGAAATGCTGAGAGCTTGTGTGATTGATTTCAAGGGTAGTTGGGATGATCACCTTCCTCTTATTGAGTTCGCCTACAACAATAGTTACCATTCCAGAATTCAAATGCCCCATTATGAGGCATTGTATGGGCGTAGATGCAGATCTCATCTTGGTTGGTTTGAAGTAGGTGAAGCAACCTTGATAGGGCCAGATTCAGTCCTTTATGCTATGGAGAAAGTGAAACTCATTAGAGATAGACTTACGACAGCCCAGAGTCGCCAGAAGTCTTTTGGAGAGGTAAGGAGAAGGGAACTAGAGTTTCGAGTTGATGATTGGGTTTTCCTAAAAGTGTCACCTATGAAGGGGGTGATGAGATTTGGCAAGAAAGGGAAGCTCAGTCCCAGATATGTAGGCCCTTACCGTATCTTGAAAAGAATTGGTAAAGTTGCTTACGAGCTAGAGTTGCCAGTAGATTTAGCAGCACTGCATCCAGTCTTTCACATTTCACTATTAAAGAAGTGTGTGGGTGATCCAGCATCCGTGGTGCCATTAGAGAGTCTGGTTGTAAAAGATAGCCTTTCTTGCCTTTCTTATGAGGATGTACCAATTGAGATTCTTAATCGTCAAGTTAGAAGATTGAGAAACAAGGAAGTTGCTTCAGTCAAGGTTTGGTAGAGAAGTCAGTCCGTAGAGGGAGCTACG
This sequence comes from Solanum gracilifrons, assembly GCA_029582605.1. Taxonomy (NCBI): domain Eukaryota; kingdom Viridiplantae; phylum Streptophyta; class Magnoliopsida; order Solanales; family Solanaceae; genus Solanum; species Solanum gracilifrons. The sequence continues at coordinate 32,063 of JAJOOH010015302.1, read as the reverse complement.
TGGGAAGCAGAAGCAGCCATGAAAGCCAAGTATCTTCACCTCTTTCCTTCTGAATCCATTCCAGCTTGAGGTAATAGTTCCTCTTTAATTTTTCAGTCATTCATGCGTGAAATTAGTCTTAGTATCATGTTCTTTCAGTCTGTACTTGCATTTTCAGCGTATTTGCATGTTTTTGGAACTCAGTTCAGTCACAAATTAGCCTTCAGTGTTAAGTGGTAGGGTTGCAGGTCATTCGAGGATGAATGATGCCAAGGGGGAGATATTGTAACACATCAAAAACTAAAACCAAAAAAATTTGCAGAAATATAACTGAAGTAGTGAACCACGATAGGGTTCACGGACCGTGTTAGGGTCCACGGCCCATAGACCTGCCCGTGGTCTTGACTTGGAAGTCACCAGGCCCAGATATCAGATTATGAGCACTTTTACGGTCCGTGGTCTTGATGACGGGCCATGTTATCGCCCATAGAGTCGAGGCAGTGAACCTCCCTAGCCAGCCCCTTATACTCCCACGCCTAAGTGAGGACCACGAGGACCTTCACGATCCGTGGTCCTTCAAACGGCCCGTGGGGGCGTCCGTGGAGCCTTACAAGTAAGCCCTCTAGCCAGTCCCTCCAGACCACAGCCCAAGTGGAGACCACAGACACTTTAATGGTCTGTTGTCCTTCACATGTGTCGTGGTAGGGCTCGTGGACTCAGACCCTCAGCTAGTAGTCACCAAGTCCTAACCACGAACGACTTCACGGTTCATGAAGGTGGCCGGGGTCAGCCCGTTTGCAGTTTAAGTCAGGGTTATTTCGATGTTTTCCTTATTCGTTGGCCACCTAAACTATGTCGTTTTAACGCTAAATTTCATGGTTTTAGTCAGTTTAAGCCTAGAAACAGAACTAGAACTTACCCAAGTTAGATCTTTAATCAAAACTTAGAAAAATATAAGCGAAAGGAGATAAAGAGGCGACGAACCCTAAGTTCAAGAGCGCATCAAGTTTCCTCCAGTTTCAACCCCAAGATCGAAAGATTTCTCCGTGGAATTCGTCACCAGGTATATGGGATTTCACTAGTGGGTTCCTTTTACCCATTAGGTCCCTAGTTTTTAGTCAGTTTCTTGATTCCCTTATTATGACTAGACTTAGGGTTTCTTGAATGTTAGCATTATTGGGTTAGCTGTTAGAATGATCCAAATCATATTAGTATGTTAGCATTCAATCTATTGCATGAATTTCCCCTAGCTATGTAGTTCTTGAATTAAACATGCTTGGCCAAATACTTCAGTTATTTCAGATATACATGCCTCAGTTTGAAATGTGTCATTATCAGTTATTTATGCTCATTCTCAGTTTGCATGTCGTTTTGAGCTATCCAGTATATAACAGTAATTCAGTCATAATGTGTTAATCACTTAATCCATTGGAAGTAGTATAATATCGAGTTGGACTAGGGTTCAGCATACCCAAACAGTCCCAAAACTTTTAGCCACGTAGGTTGTAAGTCCTCTCTGTGGCCATCATTTTATTGATCACGCCAGCATGCCTTTACACCTTTGGTTGGGTGTATTGGGTCCTCTCGATGGGGCGTATACGTCAGTCTCCACATTTGGCTCATGTGCTTTTATTATCAGTTATTAGTAGCTCCCACAGGTCAGTCAGACTCTATCTCATTGACTATTTTCAGTACAGTCAGGGTCATTTCATTCAGTTAGCTCAGTATTTTGTATCTATATCATGTTCAGATTATGCACTTTCTTTATTGTTTGTTCAGTTATGTGTTTATTTCATCTTTATTCTATCATGCATGCCCAGTACCTTTCAAGTACTGACACATATATTGCGCTACATCTTCTCGTGATGTAGGTTGAGGTCTCGAGCAGTCAGATCATGCTTAGATCGTTTCCTGATCTCCAGTTCAGCAGTATCAGTGGTGAGTCCTCATTCTTCGAGGACAATAGTCATGTTATCTTTTCAGTATTTTAGTCCATTAGTTTCAGTTTTGCTAGACTTAGCTGAGGCACGTCCCAGCATTTCTAGTCAATTAGAGGCTATTTTCAGCTATAGTTCGATTCAGCTTAGTTATTGAGTTTGGTCTTTCTTTTGTATTAAACTCTCAGATTATATATTTAGTTTTAGTATATGGGGATTCCCCATCATTTTAATTTTATTTATGATTTAGCTTCCGCATCAGTTATTATTATCCTTAGTATGCTCATGTCATGCCATCAGGGTTAGCTTGGAATTACTTGTGATCCTAAGTCCCGTGTCTGCATCTCGGGGGTAGCTCAGGGCGTGCCACATACGATTTTTGGAAAAAGGATTGAGGCTGACATAACTAAGATCAATATTATTGTCAAGTTGACTCCCCCAATGTCGATGAAAGGTGTAATGAGTTTCCTATGCTACATTGAATTTTACCATCGATTCATTATGGATTTCTCTAAGGTAGTTATTCTATTTTGCCGATTGCTTGAATAGGAAAGTTTGTTTTATTTTGATGCACATTATAAGAAGGTGTTTGTAAACTTAAATGAAAATATTATATCAGCTCCAATCATAAATACACCCGATTGAAGTCTTCACTTTGAAATAATGTGTGATTCAAGTGGAGTAGAGCTTTGTGTTATTCTTTGGAAGCGCAAGAATTTTTTTTATCATCCCATCTATTATGCTAGCAAGACATTAAATTGGTCTCAAAAGAACTATACTGTGATGAAGCAAGAGTTTCTAACCATCGTGTATGGTTTTGAAATATTTAGAGCATACTTTTTGGGTAACAAAGTTGTAGTGCATACTAATCACGCAGTCCTCTGGTATTTGATGGCAAAAAAAGAAGCTAAACCTAGATTGATTTGTTGGGTACTTCTTTTTCATGAGTTTTGTTTTGAAGTAAAGGATAGGAAAGATTGTGAAAATCAGGTAGTGGACCATCTATAAAGGTCTTAACCAAGTGCTGCTTTGGTGAAACAACTGGACATCGATGTGCTTTTCCCGGTGAACAATGATGAGGATCTTTCAAACCTAAATGCCACGACCTGCCGACTATGAAAATTTTATTGTGTGTAGATTGATTCTGGAAGGATTGAACAACTATCAAAAGAATATGTTCCTATTTGATGTTATGAAGTATGTCTGGGATGAACCCTATCTCTTTAAGGAGTGTGCTGATCACATAATCAGGCGTTCCATTCATGAAGTTGTGGTGTAAGATATCCTTGAGACTTTCCATGCATCACAAGTGGGTGGGCATCATGGAGGTATCTGAACTGCTTCAAAGATGTTTCAATGAAGATATTATTAGCCAAAATTTTATCGGGATGCACATATATTTTGTAAAACTTGTGTGCAATGCAAAATGCAAGGAAGTAATTAAAGGAGAAATAAGCTACCTTTTTCAAGAATTCTTGAAGTTGAACTTTTTGATGTGTGGGGGATTGACTTCATGAGACCAATTGTTAGCTCTTTCATTAACAAATACATCGTAATGGTTGTTTATTATGTATCAAAATGGTTAGAAGTCGTGCCTTTACCTTACAACGACTGGAGGAGTGTCACTAAGTTCCTAAAGACGTACACATTCACAAGATTTAGGACTTCAAGAGAAATTATAAGTGATTGTGGTTCCCATTTCTATAATCACCAATTTGAAACACTTTTGTCCAAGTATGGGGTAAAGCACAGGTTTTCCACACCGTACCATTCATAAACAAGTGGACAAGTGAGGTTTCTAAGAGGGAAATCTAGAACATATTTGACAAATAGTTAATAGAAATCGCATTGATTGGTCTGGCAACATTTATGATGCAGTTAGGGCATATCAGACAACTTTCAAGTCTCCCATTGGAAAGTCACCCCTAAAAATTAGTGTGTGGGAAGGCATGTCACTTGCCTTTGAATTAGTGCACAAAACCTTATGGACATTGAAGAGGGTAAACATAGATTGGGAGATGTCTTTGAGTAACCGTGTAGACTAACTATTTGAATTGGATGAATTTTGCTTAAAGGCATATGAGAAGTCCTCTCTCGGATCTCTTTAATGAACGTAGCCTTTACCTCAATACTAGCTAGCATCCCACCTCTTTCTGAGATACCCAATTGCATGTACTTAGACACTAAGGTCTGAATTTCTTTAGCCATAGGTCGCTTGACTACACTTAAGCAAGCTAAACTACCCATAATTACCGTTATTCGACTCAAAGCGTTTGCCACTACATTAGCCTTGCCCAGATGGTATTGAATGGTCACATCATAATCTTTAAGTAACTCCATCCACCTTCGCTGTCTCAAATTCAGATCCTTTTGAGGGAACACATGCCGCAAACTACGATGATCAGTAAACACTTCACACTTAACACCATAGAGGTAATGCCGCTAGATCTTAAGAGCAAACACTACCGCTGCCAACTCTAAATCATGTGTTGGATAATTCCTCTCATGCACCTTTAATTGGCGCGATGCATGAGATATAACATTTTTATCCTGCATCAACAGAGCACCCAACCCAGAATGTGAAGCATCACAATAAACAATAAAATCTTTACCGTCAACCAGTAATACTAGAATAGGCACGGTGGTCAAGAGAGTCTTGAGCTTTTGAAAGCTCTTCTCACATTTTTCAGTCCATACAAATGGTATCTCCTTTTTGGTCAAATTAGTCAAGTGAGTGGCAATAGAAGCAAAATTTTTCACAAATCAACGATAATAACTAGCGACTCCCACAAAATTCCTAACTTCAGTCACAAAATTTGGTCAAACCCAATTCTTAACTGCCTCAATATTTTGAGGATCTACCATTACCCCTTCTTTAGAAACTATATGCCCCAAAAATGCAACTGATTTCAACCAAAATTCACACTTAAAAAATTTAGCATATAGCTTTTGCTTCCCAAGAACACCCAAAAAACTACGAAGATGGTTGGCATGCTCTTCCTCACTTTTTGAATAGACCAAAAATATCATTAATAAAGACTATACCGAATGAATCAAGAAATGGGTTGAACACCCCATTCATAAAACTCATGAAAGTTGCAGGCGCATTGGTCAAACCAAGCGACATAACTAGGAATTCATAGTGCCCATAGCGAGTTCTAAACACCGTCTTGGGCACATCCTTAGGCCTAATTTTCAATTGATGGTAACCGGATCTTAGATCAATCTTAGAGAAAATTGATGCACCTTGCAATTGGTCAAAAAGATCATATATCCGAGGCAAGGGATACTTATTTCGAATAGTGACCCTATTCAATTGCCGGTAATCTATACACATTCTCATACTACCATCCTTTTTCTTAGCAAACAAAACTGGAGCACCCCATGGGGAAGCACTAGAACGAATAAATCCTTTATCAAGAAGTTCTTAGATTTGAGACTTAAGCTCTCTTAATTCTGCAGGAGCCATGCGACATGGAGGGATAGAAATGAGGCGCATACCAGGCTTTATATCAATGCAAAAATCTATATCTCTATCCGAAGGCATACCAGGCAAGTCATTAATTAGGAAACATTTCACTAAATTTAGACACCACATGAATAGATTCAATGGATGGAGCCTCAATCTCAACATCCCTAATAGGAGCCAAATAAGCCTAACAACCCTACTCTACCAGTTTACTATCCCAAATGGAAGATATAATCTTAACTTGCTTAGGCTTGTACACCCCTTCTCACTCTAATTTTTCCCTTCCGGAATCTCTATAGTTACATACTTAGTATTACAGTTAAGCACATTATAATAGCGGGACAACCAAGTCATGCCTAAGATTATGTCAAAGTCAATCATATCCAAAATCACTAAATCAGCCCAAGTCAAAAATCTCATAAACAAAATAGGACAAGCACGATAAACATGGGTACTATGACTGACTCTCCAACTGGGGTAAAAACACGAATAGGGGCATCAAGAATATCACAAATCATATCAAAATCCGAGGCAAATCTCACGGATACATATGAATAAGTAGAACCCGGATCAAACAACAGATTAGCCATCTGGTCACAGACAAGAATAGTACATGTGATCAATGCATAAGACTCTTCCCCTTCATTCTTGCCTGGTAAAGCATAACACTGAGCCCTATCATCATGACGAGCCACTTCCCTACCTGGTTGCGCATTACCCCTACCTCCGTTACCATTACCATTTCCTCTACCTCCACGGCCTTGATGATTACCTCCTCGCTCACCTTGTTGTCGCCCTCGACCATTATTACCATTGCCCATGGGTACCACTGCTCTAGGCTGCTAATGCGCGGACTCTAACACACGTGGGTAGGGACAATCTCTCTTCATATGCCCAGGTTCTCCACAGTTGTAACAAGTACGATCAAAAGATGGTTTTCCGCCCATCAAAGGCGTGACTCTCTGGCTATCCTGAAAATTATTAGATAGAGTTTCCGAGTAACTACCTGTAGAGGCGGGCATAATGGACTGAATTGTCTTGGCTGCAAGCGTTGGTCTTCCGAAACCCTTGGAATAAGAACCTTGAAAGTTACCCGAGTTCTTGGCCATTTTTCCCATGCCTTAGCTTGACCGTCCCGCCGCACCCTCTCCACTTTCTTAACATACTCTGTTACCTCATTGAAGCTCCTCCCTGCAGAAGTCATATGAACAGATAACACTTTCAACTCAGAATTTAATCCTCTAATAAGTAACCGATTTATCTCCTCCTATGTAGTAACCAATTGTGTAGCATAACTGGATAAAACATGGATCTTGACCTCATAAGCAGCCACAGACATACCACCTTGCTCTAAAGCAATAAACTCATCCTTTTTGCGATCTCTCAAAGTTCTAGGCACATACTTTTCTAGGAACAGAGCATGAAATTGGGTCCAAGTAAGTGGAGGTAAAGTAGAAGATATGCACTCCATATAAGCTCTTCACCACTGCTTGGCCTCACCTTGAAGTTGAAAGGACACACACGCAATCACATGTTGATGAACAATACCCAATTTATGAATTCTCTCATAGCAATCCAGAATGAACTCATAAGCATCGTCATTCTCAGAACAAAGAAACACCGAAGGTTTTAGCTTCACAAACTTTGTCAACATTTCATGCTCATTACCAGTCATAATAGAACCCAACAGAGAACGGAAGAAAGCGTCATTACCTCTATTCCCACCCACCTTGGGAGCAGGGCTTGCAACAGGACAATTAGTAGGAGCTTGAGTTGCTTGAACAGATGGAAGCACTCCAGGACCAGCCAATCCTTTCAAGAACGACATAATATGTTGAGCTAACACTGGATCCAAAGGAGGAACACATGTAGCCTCAGTCTCCACCTCTTCCTCTTGTCCAACCTCTCAACATTGTCAACCTCAAAATTCTCTTCTATCTCTTCATGAAGCACATGAGGGTTCTCATTCACATGAACATTCTCAACAGGTACCTCATTTTCAGCAGGCGCTACTCTTTCATAGCCTCTACCCCTAGCTCTTACTCTACCCCTGCGTCGACCAAGACCTCTCGCTGTAGGTTCCTCAACTGGAGCATTGACGGGAGCTACGGGCCTGACGTCGTTGAATATGGTATTAACCATCTGCGGATAGAAGAGTGAAGGAGGTTAGATACCAATTTGAATCGCCAGATACCAATTGGAATCAAGTCATAGCACGAAACGAGACAAGAGAAAACAAAGAGATTTCCTAAAGTCCTATAGCCTCTCGAAGAAAAGTAAAGGCGTGCCCGCACCGTTCCGCGCGACTCTACCAGACTCGTTTTGGTACATCAAGATCAATGAACCTAGGCTCTGATACCAACTTTTTCACAACGCAGACCGTCGTGGTTGGCACCCATACTAACACTCCGGTGGCAGAACCACTACTACAACCCAATCCAAGCAAATAATCTAAAAACTAAGGAAATAAAAATAGAGTTCCCATAAACTCTAACAAAAGTCTAACAATAATAACTAACAATAATAACTAACAATGCGGGAGAATAACCTAGAACCTGAAAGTCAATCTACCAAAACATCTAACAATGATCCAAGTCTAAACAAGAAGGGATACAACCCCACACTAATGAACTAACTAAAAGAAATGTCTAAGTTCGGAAATGGTGGACATAGACGAAAGAGAATTCCATGGAAGCCCGAAAGAACTGGCTTACCCTTGAATTCGAAGTGACGATCACTGATCTTCTTAGCGAGGTATGTCAGTAGCCGCTTGAAGATGTCCTGTACTCAACAAAAATAAGAGCAAGTGCAGAATTAGTACACAACCACAGTGTACTGGTAGGATCACGTGGCTATCTCACTAGTGCAACATAAACCAGTCAAGACAACATTATAATCGCATGCATATATATCAACAAATACAATATTATCAACATCTACAAACAATGAGCAACTCCACATTTTATATCAAATCATTGGTCCTCTCATGGAACCCAAACCCAAACAGTTAGCATGCTGGAACGTCGTAACCGATCCCATATTTATGCCGGAACGTGGCAACCAATCCCATTTTTATGCCGAAACGTGGAAATCGATCCAAGTTAGTTATGTCGGAACGTGGCAACCGATCCAATTCACACACCACAATTACAAGCACAACTATATCATCAAGATCATACTTTTAAGTCATGATTTCATGGCATTCATCAATTATCTATCTCATTTACGACAAGTACAATCACCATTGCAACATTCATACATACACAAGTATCATAATGAAGCAAAAGCAAGCATACATCACACAATGATAGAATCACAACCCTAACCTACTTCGAAACAAGCTTGAAACCCTAAGAAACTTGATTCTTCCCTTTCCGAATTAGTTCGGCTTGTTCTTGGTCGACAAACAATCAATATAATACGGGAATCAATAAACAATCATTAATTACTCAGATTACTAACAATTTTATGAACCCTAGATCAAACCCACGATCTCAATTATCCAAATTAGGGTTGTTTACACCATAGAATCTATAACCAAACCCTCCCCCATCAATATTCACCAATTCTATTACGTTCTACAGATCGAAGAACGAATTTAGGGAGTGAAAAGCTTACCTTTTACCTAAAAAATGGTGAAAAACGAATATGATTCACCTGGGAGTCGTTCCTTAGCTCAAAAAGTAAAAAAGTGGATAATGAGGTCGTTTAAGGGTTTATTAATGACTTTAATTCACGTCGAGCCCGCCACAGCGGCGACGCCAAAGCGGCAAAAGTCCCCGCCAAAGCAGCCAAAACGAAACAGGGAGTTATTTCAAGAATTCCAAAATTCTCATTTCACAACAGATCTCTAACCCACGACACTCAGTAAATATCCTTTACGCTAAGATCGATTCCAGAAGTTCTCCTCGCCCGAATTCAATTATGTAAAGTCGTACGGATTCCTTAACGAGTTATCTAACTACTGATGTAATCAAAAACATTATTGATTCACCTGTTTGTTACCAGATTTCACTACACCTCAATGACTACCATTTCGTCCAATTCTAGACAAGGTTGGGAAAATCCAAATACTACGGAAAAGTTTTTCGGCCCCAAATTTTCCCCCGTTGGCATTTATATAACGATGGGAACAAGTCGTTACAATTAATTTTTAGTAATGAGAACAAATGGGTGGATCATTTCACCAAATTTACTAAAAGGGTTTGGTTATCAATAGTCATAATTAAACTAAACATTCAAATAAGTAACAAGTAATGAAGGGGTGCAGGGATTGGAAATTGATATTACATACAGGTAATTGTGTTGCTATATAGTGATGAAAATTCAGGAATAGGCTAGGTCATCTTCAATTACGCTAATATTCTTTGGAGCTCATAACATCAATTTGAAGAATCTCCTTTCGGTCTCATCTATGTGCATAACTAAACAAACCAATACCTTACACTATTCTCTCTTTTGATTCAGAAATAGGCCAAATAGATGTCATATGTAATGTCTATTTTCAAGCAAATTGTAATTATCAAAACCCAAATTGCAAATATCAAACTAATTACCCACTCCAATCAATCTCTTTTGAGCATCAATTAGAGATCGGAAGTAGGAATTAAGTTTGCAACCTTAACCCATAAATTAACCCCATGCTAATTAGCCTAAATCAATTTATGAACAAGAACAAAACATGGCATAACACAATTCCCACTACAATAAATCAACACCCAGCCCTATAATTGTACCCCTAATCTTTGAGACTTTAGCCACTTACCAGAAAGTGTAAATAAACTATACATTGTATCAAAACATCCATGGGTAACATGAAATTAAGCAATTACAAGAAATATCCACTTAAATTTCAACTTCAATTTGTCAATTCCAAGAGAAAAGTTGAAAAACTCCAAACTGGAAAAGTGTTCCTCGCAAAATAAAAGTGCTTCTCTCTCTAAGTTTCTCAATTCTAGAATATTTTACTTCCCCAAAAACTTACTTTTTCTATTGACTTTGGGCTATTTAGAATCTCCCCATAATCTGGCTCAACATTCAATGTGTGACCCATTGGGCGACTTTAGTTAGGCACACTAATAACATTAGGAGAATCACCAACTACTCTTCAGCTCTGCCTTCTCTTGAGTTAGGATTCATGTGTTTTAACTTCAATCAACGAGCTAATTCGAATATGCCTCTCACAGTTGGTGTTTCGTGGATAGCACATTTGTTCGCTTTCCAAGCCTTTAATTTTTCTTCAAATAATGTCACCTTCGGCGATTGTCCTCATGTTCGCTCTTTGCATTAAGGGAGTCACCATTCCTATTTATGTACGCCGCCCTGCCTCAATTGATTAAACTTTTTGTGTTGTCAACTTAGGCGAGGTTAGGCAATCTGCCTTTCATGTTACGCAATCACCAATTTGGAGTTTACACTTCTTTTAAATTTTTTTGGCCCTTCTTTCACACATTTATCATCGCCTTTTCCCTTAGCCTTCATAGCTGCAAATCATCAAAATATCCTTAGAATGAGACAAAATAAGGCATTGAGGGCACCTATTGTAGAGCTAAATAGGACTCAAACGAGTGTAAATCTACCAATTATAAATACCCCCAACTTAAAATTGTGTTTCTCGTCAAATAAATAAAGAACACAATTAGTTCAACAAGGGTGTCTACAACAGTTCTCAATGAGAACCAATCATAGACGGGACAACCGCCTTAACTCGAGAAGCTCGCACATCAGTCGAATGGGCAAGGTTGCCCATTTTATATATCGTGGACTGCGTCAATGCGAGACGGAAAGCAATAGCAGAAGCAGGCGCAGTACACGTGCAGGGGCTAGGTATATCTATCAGCACATTTGCCAGAGTAGATTGAGTAGTGTCGGCCTCCACGGACTCGATATCGACATTCAGAGATGTGTCTACGGGAGCCTTATTCCTCCACTTGGCCTCATCATTCATGTACTTAGGCTTCAATCCTCCGAATATTAGTAGACGATGCCTTAGTCACGTCTGCATCCTTCTTCACCACAAAGGGCACACCAGCTCGGCTACACAAATCACTGATAAGAACTGGATATGGCAGTGAGGTTTTGTTTTGTTTGGACCTCATTTTCATCTCTTGTGAAATGATAGCATCGAGATTCAGCCGCTCCCTAGCAATAATAAACCCCAGAACTGCAGCTTTTGGATGCCGGATGATAAACTCATTTTGTGAAGGCATCAAAGTGTTGGAGATGAACCGAAATCAATACCGAGCAACAATATTTAAGTCTTTTTTCTCAATTACAGCCCCCGTCTCCATCCAAGGAGGTGTGATATCACTTATCAACGGGGCCAACCACCCCTTCAAATCATCTAACGTCTTGATTTTGAGAATGTCGGCCAAAGAGTGAATAGTGCGGACTATGCAATTTAGCTCATCATTAATATCAGTCTCCATGCACTTCACTTGCTTACCTCGAACCTCAACAAAGTTGATCGATGCCATTGACCGAGCTTTCTTTTTCCCTGTCGGGATCAAATTTGCATAGCCGTCATAAAATTCTTGAACCCATAAAGGTACATATAGATTTTGAGGCTTAGTGAACTGTTGGAATTTGTGGAAATGCAACGTCCACACAACTGGATACCTTTTCACCACACTATCCGTAGACAAAGGCTTCTCCTTCAAAATATTCTGCAAGCCAATGGCTTACAGTCGATTCATAGACCGAGGAAAATGTGGTAGGGTCGGGAGCACTTAAAGTGCGTGAGAGACTAGAGATGTTAGAGGCGTCGGAAGTACTGGAAATCTGGCCAATGGATCATGAACTACTTTAGATTGTAGCTCTGAGCGCTTCCGTTTGAGAAACTCTCCCTCTTTCGCCGGTGTATTTATTAGAGTCATGGACTCCACATCTTCCTCTCTCTCAGACTCAGAGGAGGTGAGATGGGTGGAGTTGATGCCTGTATTGTCCGACGAGCTCAGACTCGAGCTAGTGACTACCCACTTCTTATTATTGCCCTTACCACTCACTTGAAGAAGTTTTGGGTGAGTGGTTAGGGAAGGCTCAACTTCTGTTGCTATTACAACCCCTTTGGCCTTCTTCCAGGGTGCTAGACCTCGTACGGGAAGCTTCGGTCAAGCCATATTTGTAGAACAACACAAATTAAATGCTTGCAATTGCAACTGGTTAGTGAAATAACATTTTCAAAAAGTTGCAGGAAAACTCGCTGACATATTCGGTGAGTCGCCAAACCCATTCGGTGGGTATAGGGGAACTCGCCAAATCTTACAGAAAGATTCAGCACAAAAGGGCTAGACAGAGAACCATTCGGTGAGATCCCGATTTTATTCGGTGATCAGAGAGTGCCTTACCGAATGTTATAGAAATAAGTAGCGAAAATGGAAGTCAGAAAGGTGAGACCAAAGTTATTCAGAGAGTCGTTGATTCTACTCGATGTGCACATGCATATCGCTGAAAGTTACAGAAAACTTATCAATCGTTAGGGTCAACTAGGTGATAAATGGGGTCATTAGGTGACTCACCGAGTCACTCTGCGAGCTCGACCAAACTCGCCAAATGGCCCAACATGTTGCCTTCCTAACCTAATTATCAATTCAATCCTAACAACCTATGACAGATCATTTCAAGTACAATTCTACACAGTATTAGCCTACCCATCATGTATTGCTAGGCTGGAGTACTCAGACTTCCCCCCTATTGATTAAAATTTGACCAAACGATGATTTTTCCCTTAACAAAGACGTCACCCAATCCATCATCAGGAAATTTGAAGTTTTTTAGTCAAATTTTGGCTACTCAGACTTCATCCGTACACTACCCAACATGTACACCCATAATTCAAACAATTCAAACGTGAAACTCCAAAAAATTAGGCCCAAAAATAGTTAGCTAACATGCTTGATTTCAAAGAAAATTTCAACGAGTGATTAGGCACACAATCGGGGCGCACAAAAGATTCGTTAACTACCCATAAGCATGCTCAGTAAGAATTTTGAAATTAAAATAAATTCGGAAAACCAACCTCAGATGCAGACATGTAAACACTTAGGCAAAGAGGGAGGATGGACAACAATTTAGATTCCAACCACAAACGAGGATACCTACAAAATTTAAGCTAAAAAAATAATCTAGAGTTTGATTGAAAGAGTGCAAGAGTCTAAAAGTTCAAAATAAGATGAAGATTTGAATTTAAAATAGTTGAAGGGTTTGTTACCCTATAGTTCGCACCTTGATCGGCGAGACCTAGTAACATCGTCGATCCACTCACCGAGTCACCGAGTTGATCTAAGTCCGCCGAACTTACTAGAAAACTATCCCTTCAGTTGGTTCAAATGGAGAGCTGCATCGGGCTCACCAAGCAATTTGGCGAGTCGTCGAGTGAGCTATGAGCTCGCACAATTGCCTTTTTCTCCAAAATTCAAATTTCAACCTTCACATCCAATAAACGTTATTCAAATAACAAGAAGTAAAACTTGGGTTGCTTTCCAAGAAGCGCCTTATTAAACATCGTGGTACGGCGTGGTGATGCATTCAAGCCTCATTCTTCGGGTTGACTAAGGTATCACTAGGAGGATCCCCTTTCGGTCTTGGATTTAGTGAGCTGAGATTTGACCCATTTGAGTCTCAAGTTGCTTTATGGAGACTGAGTGCTAGGTCACCGTTTGATTTAAAGACGAGACATCATCCTTCATACCCTTGAGTACCTTATCTGATCGTTCTATCTTGTGTAGGATGCGGGCAAGCATATCCACAATGTGAAAGTTTTTGGGGTCAGTCTTCGGTTCCTTCGTCTTTGGACATTCATGAGGAGGTACATAAGAATCTTTGTCACCATCTCTATCTCTCCAATTCACATCCCGATCACACCAATCTCAATCCTGATCTCTCCAACCATCATCACGATCTCTGTTCTAACCATGATTTGCTCCCGGCCTTGGATAGCGTCGACGAGAACCCCCTATTTGTTTTTATAAGAATTGTACCTCTACGTTGTACATGGCCTCAAATTGCGCGTCATCAGGACTCACACCACTATTAGTACCAACCGCATTCATATCCTTATAACCACCTCCCATGACATGTTTTGTCAATAGGTCCATTTTGGTCATTATCTTGGCCATGTTTTCATCACGTTCTTGATTCTTTTCCAATTGTTCTTTCGTCAGCCCAATATTCAACGAAAGCACCTAATCTTCCCTTGTATACCATGGCCGATTAATTTTGTTCATCTCATCAAGAAAATCTAGCGCTATGCTAGTGGTTATCTCATGATTCCACCGCGAATGAGTTGCTCAGAAACACCGTTGTTGATGGTGTCAAGACTTTGGTTAAAATATTGCAATAGCACATTGTCCGGCAACCCATAAGTAGGACATTGAAGAAGAAACTTTTTGAACCTCAACCATGTTTCATGGATGGGCTCACCATCAATTCGCTTAAATTTCTGGATACTATCCGTCAACATAACCATCTTCGAGGGAGGGAAGAATACTTCATAAAACACTTATGTGAGCTCCTCCCAAGAAGTGACAGAGTACATTGGTAGTTCGGTCAACCACTTTGTTGCTTCCCCTATTAGAGAAAAGGGAAACAAGAGGAGTTGGACTGACTCTTGAGTTATGTTCTTGAAGGAAAATGGTCCAAACACATCCTTGAAATTGTGGATGTGATCATGAGGGTCCTCATGAGCAAGTACCCCAAAGAGACATGTCATTTGCAACACATGCAACATAGTACTGGTCACATGAAAAGTTGCATCGCCCATAGTTGGAGGCAATCGAATAGCACAAGCACTTCCTAATTGATCGACATTGACATCATGTAAGTTTTGATGTAATCATTGTTCCCAAATTTACTTGTATTACTCCCATTCACACTCATCTCTTCACCTGTTTAGAGCAATCAACAAAGAAACACAAATAAAAAAATTCTACTATGATAAAATTAGTTCACTAAAACACTTCAATAAAAGAGTTCTAAACATCACTGCCCAGCAGCGGCGCTACTTTTGATAACGCTCAACTACACTTCTTCCAAGTCAAAGTGTAGGTGGCCCCTAACAAGTATAAACCCAACGATGAGTTGGGGTCGATCCCTCAGGGAGTGATACAGTAAAGAATTTTAGTATGAAGTATAGATGTGTTCTAATATATTTTAGAGTAAAACGGATACACAACATAAAATATATCACGAAGTTTCATTTATGAATATCAAGAGGGGGAATTTTAGTAACCAAATTCTAACAAAAATGAGTAACACGAGATTCGAAAGATTAGAGAGAGGACTTAGGATCGTGAGGAATCGAATACTCATTTCTCTAAATGGGTAATTATTAATTGCTTTAAAATGTTGTATCTCAAAGGGTATGATAGATTTTGAATATAAAAGCTATCTCTCGATCAGCTATAATGTTTCGAGTAAGTTCTCTAGAACCTGAACAAGCTAAACAAAATGAAACAACCCAATTTCTCAAGCTGGGTCGTAAACATTAAAATAAAATAAAAACTATCATTCATTCTACTAGATAACTCTTTCTTGGAGAATCATACAGAGCTAAACTAGAATCGAATTTGCAACTTTAGTGCAACAATTAAAACACAGATAAACAATTGAACCCATTTCATAACAACATTAACTTCAACAATTAACAATACCCACTAGCTATTTTATCTATTCCATTACATGATCACACTCCTAAGGGAAGGGGTTTTAGCCAACCATAGCAAAAAGCAAGAAATCGTTACCAAAAAGATAATCCATCAAATATGTCAACAATCTCTGATGCCCAATGCAAAATTTGAGAATAAAATCCTAAATCTTCAAATCTAAGATCCAAATCCTCTCCAAGAATGTTCAACGATGTAAAACTATGAAAAAACACTCAGAACTGGATAACATTGTTCGGGATCTCCCTGTTCTCTTTTCAAAAATAAATTTATATGTTTCCAAAAAATTCTCAAAAATCGTTGCACGAAGTCCAATCGGCGGCATTAGTTGAGATCACCGAACGACTCGGCGATTCGTGAAAGTGCACATCTTTTCGCCTTTTAGCTTGAGATCTGCATCAACTTGTTCTAGAAAACTCGACGAGCTGGATCGTTGTCGCCGTTCCATTCGGCGCAAAGCTGAAGTGTACTTCAACTCGCCAGGTTTGCTTGATCCATGGGCTACTTTACTAGGAGATTAGGCGAGCCGTAGACTCACTCGGCAAGTCACCTAGTGGCTTTTTCGAGCTTAGGCTTCTCTTTTATTCTAACTTTTCCAACTTTATCGCTCCATTTCACATTGTAATATCCTTTCCTTGTTCTTAAGTTTTCTTTGCTTCATATAAACACATTAACATCAATTATGACCAAAAAATAGTAATTGAGGACACTAATCCATTGGATAATGAGCCCTAAATGAGTCGAAATTTATGACTCATCAAGCTAACATAAAAGTTCCATTAAAAGGCTGCTCCAAATAACATGCTACACTCAATCATGATCAAGAAGCTTCAAATGATTACTAGCCGGTATCAAACCAAGCTCAAGCTCACTATAGCCTTTACTCTAATGCAAGATCATATTTCAACAAATGCATTCAATTGCCTTCACATTATGAACTATTACATGCTCTCATAAAGCAAATCAATAAAGAAGTAAAGAATCAATAAAACTCTCACTCTCCCAGAAGAGAAATACATGCAAGCTTTATCCCATAGGTTTGCTCATATTTTATAATCATCACACAACCTTTTTCATGCAGGATCTAAAGGGTCTTTTAGGTTTGTAAAGGGGTTGAGGATTAAGGTATGCTTAATATGGCTTAGTGACTTCAACTTTTTGAGCCTTAGTGCAATCATCTTCACCACTTCTCAAGTTCTTTTCATTCTGTTTCATTTGAGAACTTAAGCATCGATTTGTCAATCACATTATTAGGAACCCCTTTTTATTCCACTAACTCTCTTTTTCATTTACATTTTTCAAAGGTTGTTCATCACAATACCTCTTCTTCTTCTTCTTTTATTGCAAGGAGTACTGGTTCCTTCTTTTTGTAACATACTTCTGAGTTGAGTCTCATTTTATCGTTCTTTGCCTTTTACTTGGCTTTTCTTCCTTCTTCCTTTGCACACCCCCAACTTAGGAATTTGGCCTAAGTTGGTGATTCAAACATAACAATGCTTCCAAAAAGATTTTGCGTGAGAAGTTAGGAGCTATTTTTCACAAAGGTTTCAATATGAAAGTCAACAAATGGTTTAGGCTCAAATGGTGCAAAAAAGGATACACACCCTCACACAGTAGTCATATAGGGATATGGAAATTTGGGTTCCCTCTTAAAATTTCTCCCCAAGATCATTCCTTACACTTACCAAAGGTAGACAACTAGACTAACAAGGCAAATTGTAGGATTCAACAAGCATGTTTCCAAGTAAAACAAGTTTTACTAAACATGGCACATCAAACAAAATCATTTAGCACAACCAGAAAAGATAAAAAGCTTACGTGTGATGTTCATTGCAAGGCTCACATGAAAACGAAGCTAGTCAACACAAGATTCTGAAAGATAGCTCAAAAATACAATCACAATGATTTCTTTATTGCAACGTAAACACTATACATCGTGTTGATCATGAGTACTATGCAAGACATCAATATTGAAAACAAACGATCCTAGAATTATTATCAATGCAAACTCAAGCATTTTATGATCTCCAAAACTCATGGGGTAATTGAAATTGTAGAAAGAAAAAAAAGAGACCAAATGATATAAACCAATCAAAACACTATAATAATAACGAAACAAAATACTACATCATCTAAAAATTGAAAAATAAAAATACAATAAAAAGGGGAATATTGAAACAACTGCCCTCACCCCACCAAAATATTAACAGTAAGGTTCTTAATGCAAAAATAAAAGTGTACGGGAGGAAAGGTAAAAAGTCCCCCTGACCGGCTATACATGTGGAGTGCTCTCATTCGGAGTCTAGGGAGGAATGCCATCATCTAGGGCATTAGTGCCTAAAAATATGATTAGAGGAGGCAACAATGTAGGCTCATCGGAGGCATCAATGCATCACACGACAATAGAAGGAATGATGGAGTCTGAAAAGACTCCACCGGTGCCCACTATGGAGGTATCTTCTAGAGATCTCCCTGATACCACATAGACCATCGTCTCCTCTATATCCTGCAACTCTATCAATGTCACAAAAATCCTTAGCTCATCCTCCTCTCTTCTCAACTCATCCTTGTTAGGCTCCTAGGTAAAATTATCATCGGCCTTATCATTCTCTCTCTCAACATCAGAATCATCAATAGCTACAATATCAACTCTCGCAACATCCTCCCCACTTGGTTGCACACTCTGAGAAGGCTTACTACTAGGCATAGTCGGGGGCACAAACACAGGCGCATCATGTAGGGGAACGTCTCCCCAAAGCATATATATATCCATTGACTGCAACTGGACAATATCTTCCCTCACAGTGTTAATCTCACCTCTATATAAGAGAGCAGAAACATACTACCCTCAACCTTTTGTCGAGCTTCTAACCTAGCGATAAGGTTATCAAACTTCACACCATGAGAATCAATCAAAACCCCACACTGAGTCAATCTAACTCTTACTGGAGCTAAAAATCTCTCAATAGCCTCAACAATCATCTTAGGCAAATCAGCGTCAACCTTCGCACCTCTAAAATTTACAAACCGAGCAAGATTGCAAGTTTGATAAATCATGGCATGGGTCAAGAGGATAGGATATAGGTGTGGGGGTTGGTGCAGCAGTAGTTGAAGTGGAAATATAAGGTACAGATGAAGGCTAGGGTATGCCTAACTACTACATAGAAGGACTGGATGGAGTGGCCTTAGAAGCAAGTGTGGTAGGGTCAAGCATGGATGTAGTGTCTTCTGGTGGTGGATTTCTCAGAGCCACGTCATCCCATAGATAATTAGCATCAATCCTCTGGATGTCATTGGAGGAGGCTGGGGTTATCCACACATTAGTTTTTCCTCGAAAAGGAACTTTAGTGTCTTGAGGCAGTTGTGTGATCAAGACCAGAAAAGGATGTGACGTTTGTTCTTGCCTAGCCCTTAACAAAATCTCTTCCACAATAATCAACCCCACATTAATTTTATCCCTGTCAATTATTGTACCAACTAACACAGCCTTGGGATATGGAAGGATTGATTTATTATGTGAACGGATTATATTATTACTACTGAAGTTGAAACAATATCGGGCCACATCATTCAAATCCTTCTTATTTATTCTCATACCTTCATCCATCCAAGGTGGAGAAAAGTCGGATATAAGTGGTACAAACAATCCTGTTAAAGAGTCATGGTCATGGTGCATACATATTGTTAACATGACAGCCTAATTTGATGGACTACCTAGGGTCGTGATGATTGCACGTGTGTGGCATTGCAACTTCTTACCACACACCTCAGCTTCATCCAAGGGCTTTCAAATTGTGCCCTTTCTCTTTTTTGGTAAGGCTTGTAGGTAGTGTAAAATTATCTGACCCACAATTGGACATAGGGATTATGAGGCTTTGTGAACCTCTCAAATTTGTCGAACTAAACGATGTCCCAGATCACAGGGTAGTCACTCATGCACCATCTATTGAGAGTCATATCTCCGCAAGAATTGTACACTCTCCAGCACCCTTGAGCCAATTAAGAGATCTTGGAGCAATTATTGACAAAACTCCGGAAACGGGTGACTGAGTAAAAGAGGGTTGCACCAGTTTTTACCTAATGTCCGTTCTTTTTCTTTCAACCACTATTTTAGGTTGCTCACTTCCATGTGTAGAGAAGAGTGGAGTGGTTGTTTGTGGGTGGGGAGCCTTAGATGGCTTGTTGATAGTTATGACTATTTCATTTTCAAATGATGAGCACGATGAGGAGAATAGTCCTCTGATTCCGTATCCAATGTTACAACCTATTTACCCTTATTGCTAGCCAAAAACTACTAAGCACATTTATTTAAACATCTAATCGATAAAGGATAGTTGAAATCAAAATCAAATGAAAGCATATTAAAAATAATTGAGGCTCACTTAATGGGAAGGCAGTCTGCCTAACAAGTTAGGCCAGCTCAGGTGAGCTCGCCAAAATAGACAATACATAATTTCAAAGAACTCAGGCACAATAGACGGAGTCAACTCAAACTCGGTGATTCGCCGAATCGATTTTGGCATGCTAAGAAAATAATGCCATAATTTAAAGTGTAAAATTAAAAATGATGGGCATAAAGGGTGATGTCCACTCCAAATGGATGATACGCTAAATGAGTTACAACAGACTAAGAAAATCCCGCTGAATGGAACAATGGCCAGGTCACATATTCAAGCAAGGAAAGCGATCTAAGTCTTATTCAGTGATTCTCTTAATTGCCTTGGCGAGCTAAGACAAGTCCCAATAGTCAATGTGCAGCCAAATGCGTATTTTTTTACTTTAATCACAATACGGAACAATACCCAGTTCCCAATTAACTTTACACTCTACCCACATCCTTTACTACCTATGGTTACTCAATATTTTCCCTAAATATCACAATGTATGGCACAAATTGATGATTTTCCTTTAAGGAAGTAGTCACTCTATCTATCTGTCAGACCCCGAGGCTACCCTCTGGACGTAAACACGGGATCTAGGATCACGAGTGACCCCAAGTTAACCCCGCATATCATAAGCATACTAAAAGATTACTAAATAAATATATTGTGCGAAAGCTTAAACAGTGATAACTAAAAGTGGGGAATACCCGATACTGATCTGAATATATAAAAGACTATGAGTATATTAGCAACTAGAGGATCAAACTCAAAACTAAAACTGAATCTAGTACTATGTCTGAAAAATGCCTCTAACGAACTAAAGTTGCTGGGACATGCCCCCTGTTAACACTAACAAAACTGAAAACTGAATAAAAAGACTAATGTGTAAAGCATGTCTATTGTCCTCAAAGTAAGAGAACTCGCCACTGAAGCTGCTAAACTGGAGATTCGGAACCAATTTTTGTGTGATCTGGATGTTGAGTTCCTGAACCTACATCATGAAAGAATGTAGCGCAGAGAATGCGTCAGTACTTGGAAGGTACTAAGCATACATGATATAGAGTATAGTTGAATAAAATACATAATTGAACAAAGCATACTGAAATATAACATAATCTAAATTGAATGTAAATGCCAAAATATACTGAAGGCTGAGCTAAATTCAATGACCAAGTACTTATCCTGAACATGACATACTGAGACTGAATGCTGAAATATAACTGAAGACCTGGTCAAATGCACTGAAGTTGACTGCGGGAGCTACTATTAACCGACATAAAACCACATGATCTAAACGTGGAGTCCAATGTATACGCCCCATTGAGAGGACCCAATATACCTTGCCAGGGGTATAAAGGCATGATTGTTGGATGTATACACCCCATCGATACGACCCAATATACCTTGCCAAGGGTATAAAGGCATGAATGGTGTGATCACTAAAGTTGATGCCCAACATAAGGGATTAATAAGCCTACGGAGCCACATAGTTTTGGGACTATGCGGGTACGTTGAACCCTAGTCCAACTCGGTCTAAGCCTACTCCCAACTGGAATGTGTATGACACAACAAAACTAAAATACTAGGTAGCTTAATATTATGACATGCAAATCTGATAATGCAACATTTAAATACTGACAATGAAACATTCTTAACTGGAACATGTATATCTGTTTAAACTAACCTAGTAAGTGTAATTCATGAACTAAAAGAATCTACACAACTAGGGTTTTGAGTTTCATGCAAGGAACTAAGCAACAATGTTACGAAAACATGATAATTTGATTAAGGACACTATCACAGCTAAATTGCAAAAAAAATTCTAAAGTTCTAGAAACCTTAGGTCTAAACAAGATAAAGGGAATCAAGAATCTGACTGAATTCTAGGGACCTAGTGGATGAAAGGAATCCACCAGTGAAATACCACATACCTGGTGATGAAATCTACGGAGAAATCCTTCTATTTCAGGGCTGAAACTTGAAGAAAACCTGTTGCGTGTTCTTGAGAAAACTATAGCCTTTTTTATATTCTTTTCGTTCTAAGCTTGGTGAATTTTAGAGAATGGGGGTTCTGGGTAAGTCTAACTAAGTTATTAGGCTTAAACTGAGTAAAACGATGTAGTTTAGGCATCAAACGATGTAGTTTAACTGCCCAACACATAGGGGAAAGGACCAAAATGATACTGACCTAATTCTAGCGAACTCATCCACAGAGAGAACGACGGTTTGTTGTTTGACCTACCGGCCGTCGTTTGGGTTCGTCGTTCATGATCTCCCGTACAAGGCTTCACTAAAATGAGCATACTTTTTTACTTAGAGATGAGATTTGAGCAAACTCAGTGGCATTGGAAAGAGGATTCAATTATCTATCATTTGGTAGGTCATGGGCCACCTAATTCCTTTTGTGCTAAGGATTATGACCATTTGAAGTTGACTTAACAACAATTTCCCTCTAGCTAGTTGTTGACCTTCACCTACGGTACGTAGGTTCAACCACATACCGTACTGGTCAACCGTGGATGGGATCAGGGACCATAAATATTTGGTGCTCAACAACGGACCCCGCCTACTGATCGTATGTCAGACCACAGACCGTTGGTGGCTTCCGTCGTTCTTGCACCAGGTCCGGAAAGCTGTAATTGTTTTCTATTTTCTCAAATCCGAGGTGTTACAATATATCCCCCTTGGAAAAATTCATCCTCGAATGAAGTCTAAACAAGTTGAGTATGGAGGGAAGGAGCCGATATCCCTACCACTAAGTACTAGAAATTGATATCTGACTGAACTGGGTTCCAAGATATTGCAAATAGGCTGAAAATGCAAGAAAAACTGAAGCAACAAGGTACTAAGACTGAATTTAAGCATGACTAAACTGAGAGACTGGAGAGGAAATTATTCTCTCAAGCTGAAACGAAATTTGAAGGAAAGAGGTGAGGATACTTGGCCTTCTTGGCTACTTCTTCTCTCCAAGTAGCTCTATCTACGGAGTGACTCCTCCAAGTTTGTCAAATTTTATCACCCTCTTCATAGGTGATACTTTCAGGAAAACCCATTCATCTATCTCAAACTCTAAGTTCTTTCTCCTTACATATGCATATGACTTCTGTCTTTAATCTATCTCGCATGATATAAACTTTTCCTTAACATAATGGATAGAATCTGGCCCAATCAAGGCTGCCTCACCTACTCATCCACCTTAGGAACACATAAGCGACCATCTCCCCCTTGGGAGAAAACCTCTACTTTCTGTTGATGAACTGCACCTTCCAACTGCAGCAGTATAGGTTCACTGTCCTGTTTTTCTTTAACCTCCACTACCAATGAAGATTCTGATCTATTCTAGATAATCACACTACCATCTAATGTGTACGTAACACTAACTCCTTAGCGAGCAAGTTGATGAACATCTTTTGCTAATTGCTTCATTTTTCCTCAACACATACTACACTACCCTTTAGAGATCATCTTTCTGGCCTTAAGGTAAGAGATAAGTCCACCTATAGGCACTGAGCTACTACCCTTCCATTCTAAGACTGGCACATTTGGAAACTTAAATTGAACGATCCTAGTTCTACAATCGAATGAAGCATAATATGAATGTAACCAATCTATGTCTAG
This sequence comes from Solanum gracilifrons, assembly GCA_029582605.1. Taxonomy (NCBI): domain Eukaryota; kingdom Viridiplantae; phylum Streptophyta; class Magnoliopsida; order Solanales; family Solanaceae; genus Solanum; species Solanum gracilifrons. Next base: position 8,017 of record JAJOOH010015302.1, on the reverse strand, counting down.
AATGATATAGAAATCTACCACTTCTAACTCTACAAGATCTGCTGAGATGACTTTCTAAGAGACTGTGACAGGGCACCCGTCTAGCTATAACTGGTCACCAACTGGAGTAGAGACTGAGAATAGTTCTAAAAGAGTTTCTATACGGACACCTAAGTTTACTACTATATAGGGAGTTACAAAAGAAAGAGTAGCCCCTGGATCTGACACTGCAAAAATATATAAAGAAGGACTTGAAATGTACCAGTAACCACAATAGGAGAATCTTTCTGGTCCTGGTGAGCCTAGAGAGCATAGAACCAGCCCTGGCGCTGACCGCCACATGTACCAAATGACACAACCTGCTGAGTCGGATGACTTATTGGTGCTTCTGGATCTATAGACTGACCCTACTATCGTTACCTCATTTCCCCTGCCTGGAAGAAGAGTAATCCTTCACCCTATGACTAAATAGACCACATCCAAAGCATCATTCCTTGCTTGTAAGACACTCGCCTAGATGGTTCTTACCACACTTTGGACAAGTTGTGTAGGACATATTTCCTAAAACACTTCCTTGAGACTTAGAGCCTGATGCCTTACTATTCTAATCTTGTTAAAACTTTGAGTGATTTCCACCACCCAATTTCTGCGGAGAGTACTCATAGTTCCTGTTCTAGCTTTCTTGTTGTCCTTAGCTATTTCCTTAATCTTATCTCCCTCACCTGATTAACATGAGTCATGATCCTGGATATATTCATATCCTCCAACAACATAGCACTTGTGCACTCTGTCATCACTAAGTCGGATACCCCAAATAGAAATTTAGTCATTTGTACCCTTGGATCGGCAACCATGTGTGGAGCATACCTAGAGATTTGGGTGAACCTAAGTCCGTACTCTTGGACTATAACATTGTACCTTGTGTCAAATTCATAAACTCCTGAGCTTTAACCTCCCTCAACTCTCTCGGGAAGAACCTGTCCAAAAAAGAACTAGTAAAACACTCCCAAGTCACAGGAACTGCATACATACCCCTGTTTTCTTTCCACTGAGTGAACAAAATGTGAGCTACATCCTTAAGATGGTAGGATGCCAACTCCACCCTATCATTACCAGTCACTTATATCACTCCAAAGATTTTCTTAACCTCATCAATGAAGTTCTTGGGGTCCTCACCAACTTGCGACCCTAGAAACTCAGGAGGATTTATCCTAACAAAATCTCGAACTCTAGCTGCCACTGATCCACCATTTTTATTATTAGGAACTCCAACCTACTAATTGTTCTGGTTAGTCATATTCTGAACAAAAAGCTGAATCAGATTCCAAAACTCTGCATTCGAAACCTCATGGTCTAGGTCTAGAGGAACTGCATTAATGTTGCGTGCATTAGTATTCCTTGCATAAGTTCTACGAGGAGGAATGATTTTAAACACATAGCGATGGATTAGAAATGAGAAGTTGGATCATACCTAACGCACGATAAGAGTAGCAAGGAAAGTGAAGTTTTCCTAAAACACTTTGTAGCCTCCCTCTCATTAGATGTGTTGCACTTCACACCTAAGAAAAGGACTCTACTTAGTGCGGATTTTCAGACATCCTTGGACTCTTAAGCCTAATACTCTGATACCATGTTTTTTACTCCTCGGGGCTACCCCCCGGACGTAAACACAGGACCTAAGATCACGATTTACCAGAAATTAACCCTGAGCTGGCTTATCATAAGCATACTAAAAGATTACATAATAAATATACTATGCAGAAGCTTAAACAGTGATAACTAAAAGTGGGGAATACCCAATACTGATCTGAATATATAAAAGATTATGAGTTTAATAACAACTGAAGGATCAAACTCAAAACTAAAATTGAATCTAGTACTATGTTAGAAAAAGACCCTAACTGACTAAAGTTACTGGGACATGCCCCTAGATAACTCTAGCAAAACTGAAAACTGAATAAAAAGACTAAAGTGTAAAGCATGTCTATTATTCTCGAAGTATGAGGACTCACCACTGAAGCTATTGAACTGAAGATCACGAACCGATCTATGCGTGATTTGGATGTTGAGTACCTGAAACTACATCATGAAAGGATGTAGCACAGAGTACGTGTCAGTACTTGGAATGTACTGAGCATGAATTATATAAAATATAGATGAATAAAATACATAACTGAACAAAGCATATTGAGCAACAGAATAATCTGAACTGAATGTAAATGCTGAAATATACTGAAGGCTGAGTTAAATGCAATGACCAAGTACTATTCCTGAACATGACATACAGAAACTGCATGTTGAAATATAACTGAAGACCTGGTCAAATGCACTGAAGTCTAACTATGGGAGATACTATTAACCGACATGAAACCACATGAGCTAAACGTGGAGTCCGATGTATACTCCCCATCGAGAGGACCCAATATACCTTGCCAGGGATATAACGGCATGAATCGCGTGATCACTAAATCTGATGCCCAACAGGGGGACTGATAAACCTACGTGGGCATGTAGTTCTGGGACTGTGAGAGTACGCTTAACCCTAGTTCAACTCGGTCTAAGCCTACTCCCAACTGGAATGTGTATGACACAACAAAACTGAAATATTAGATAGCTCAATATTCTAAAATGCAAATCTGAGGATGCAACATTTAAATACTGACAGTGAAACATTCTTAACTGGAGCATGTAAATCTGTTTAAACTGACCTAACAAGTGTAATTCATGAACTAAAAGAATCTACACAACTAGTGTTCTGAGTTTCATGCAAGGAACTAAATAACAATGTTACGAAAACATGATAATCTGATTAAGGACACTATAACATCTATATCGCAACAATTTTTGAAAGTTCGACAAACCCTAGGTATAAACAAGATAAAAGGAATCAAGAATTTGACTGAATTCTAGGGACCTAGTGGATGAAATGAAACCACCAGTGAAATCCCACATACGTGGTGATGAAATATATGGAGAAATCCTTCTATTTTTGGGCTGAAACTTGAAGAAAATCTACTACGTGTTCTTGAGAACTTTTCTCTTCTTTTAATTCTAAGCTTGGTGAATTTTGGAGAATAAGGGTTCTAGGTAAGTATGACTAAGTTATTAGGCTTAAACTAAGTAAAACAGCATAGTTTAGGCATCTAACGATGTAGGTTAAATGCCCAACACATAGGGGATAGGACCAAAACGACCCTAACTTAATTTTGGCAAAGCCCATCCACAGAGGGAATGACAGTCTGTCGTTTCACCTACCGGCCATCGTTTGGGTTCGTCGTTCATGATCTGCCCGACAAGATTTCACCAAAATGAGCATAACTTTTTACTCGGAGGAGGATTTTAGCATACTCGTTGGCGTTAAAAAAGGGGATTCAAATATCTATCATTTGGTAGGTCATGGGCCACTTAATTTCTTTTTTGCTAAGGGCAATGACCATTTGAAGTTGACCCAAGAACAATTTCCCTCTAGCTGGCTGTTGACCCTCTCCTACGGTCCGTAGTTCCAACGAAGGACCGTACTGGTCGACCGTGGATAGGATTAGAGACCATAAATATTTGGAGCTCAACAACGAACCCCGCCTATTGACCGTGTATCAGACCACGGACCGTCGATGGCTTCCGTGGTTCTTGCACCAGGTCTGCAAATCTACAATTTTTTTCTATTTTCTCAAATCCGAGGTGTTACACTATAATTGCGCAACATCATGCAATCGGATCAATATTGGGATACTCTAGCTTCATCAATACACAATTCAACCAACACCTAGCAAATATCAAGACTCAATTTCAAAAATTAACTTACATAATTATTTTTTGCAATTTTAAGCAACGTTTTAATATCTAACTTATGGGCACATCGCAATAACGATAATAATGCACTACCCAATAAAATCAACTAACTTCATGAATTAAATGGCCTATAGACCATATAGAAAAGACAATTTTAATCTCAAATATTAAAATAGAAATAAAACACCAACCTCAAAGAGAAGCAGACAGAAGAAAATGAGGGAGATTAGGGTTTGGGTTGACAAAGTACACCAGATAATGCCATATAACGCACTACTAGTATGACTTTGTATACTTAGGGAAGAAAAAAACCTAAAAGATAGCAAAGGCTTTTCTTTTTGCAAATGAAAAGACCCTTTGCCTTTTTATACCAAACATGTTTGGTGGTCACGACAAATGTCACTGACTGCATTCAGTGAATCACTAATCGGACCTGAAGTTCGCTGAAGAGCCTAAACGTGTACCAAACCTAAAGGCTGATTCGATGGACTCGATGGAATCCGCATAGTGTACTTTGTCAATCGCCATTTCAATCTCTGATCGCCTAAATTGAAAATACACTTTATCACATTTTCTAGTTTAGAAAGGGGACAAGAATTAAGTATTGACAATGCCTTCGGAGGATCACCATTGTTGTTTTGGCATTGCCTAGTGTCTCTTTTACAACACTTTGACTTCCTTTTAACCTGCACTCACAATACACGTTATTGAAAGAAAAAAAAAAGGTTAAAACTTGGGTTGCCTCCCAAGATGTGCCTTATTTAATGTTGTGACACGACAAAGTTCTTCTCATCATTTATTTTTTGGATTTGGGACGGTGTAACTAGGAAATGTTCCCTTTTGACTTGAATTGTGATAGGTAGAGATCTGGCACATTTGAGTCTCCAGTTGTTTGATAGACACCGAATGAGAGGTCACTATTTGAGATAAGGTGGAGAAGTCATTTTTCAATTCCTTCAACAGCTTGTCTTATCCTTCATCCTTGTTGAAGATCATTGTATTAATTTCCTTGATTTGGTTTTCCTATTAGACAAGCTGGCTCCTTTGGTTGTGGACGATCATGGGGAGGAATATATCTATCCTTATCAACCTCCCTAGCTCTCCAATTTTGACCTCTCCAATCTTTGGAACCATTATTTGATTCCTTGTTCCAACCTTGGCTCCCATCACGTGTTTGGTAGTTTGGGTGAGAACCCGTCATTTGGTTTTCCAAATATTGAACTTCTTCATTTTATAATGCCTCAAATTTTGCATCCTCTAGGCACTTCCCACTACTTGTTCCAACCACACTCACTGATTTTAATCCACCTCCCATGACATGGTTGGATAAAAAATCGATTTGAGTCATCATTTTGGCCATTTTCTCATCTCTCTCATACTCTTTCTCAATTTGTTCCTTACTCATGCTCAGTTGCAAGGAAGTCACTTGGTCCTCTCTAGTATGCCATGCTCGGTTCACTTTGGTCATGGATGCTACCTCATATGGTTATTGCATCATCCCACCTTAGACAAGTTGATCCGCTACACGTTTGTTGATTAAATCAAGGCTACAATAGAAGTATTGCAGCAGCAAAAGGTCCAGAACAACATGTGTTTGACATTGCAAGAGTAATTTCTCGAATTGCAACCATCTTTCATCTATAGTTTCACCTCCAATACTTTTGAAATATTGGATTTTGTTCCTATGTTTAACCATTTTCAAGGGGGAAAAGAATCTCTCCAAGAAAACTTCAGTCAACTCCCAAGGAGTGATAGAATTATTTGGAAATTCCCTCAACCACCTAGTAGCTTCACCCATCAAAGAGAACGAGAATAACCTCAACCTTATAGACTCTTGTGATATATTTTGGAACACAAACGGCCTACACATATCAACAAAATTCCTAAAGTGTTCATAGGAATCTTTATGAGCTAAACCCCCAAACATTCCTCCTAGTTGGAGCAATTGCAGCATTGTTCCGGTTACATTAAAACTGTCCATCCAGTTCTGAGAGGTAACCAGATGCCTTATGTGGTTTGAATGACGTTCATGTGCATGTCATTCAAATCACCCATATTTTCATTTTGATAGTATTAACTATCGTTGTAACTAACTTGGTTACTCATATTTGTAAGCTTGCAAATCATCAACCAGCAACACCAAGTAATAATTTCACTATAACTAAGCAAATTTATAAACTAATTTCTCAAATGAAATTCTCAACCATCATTCCCCTACAGCGGCACCATTTTTTATAATGCTCAAACTACTTTCTTAAACCAATCCAAAAAGTAAGACATCTTCATCAATAAAAATACCAAACTAATAGTCGGTGTTGAATTCCAAAGAAAATGATAAAGCACGAATAATTTTATCAAGAAATTTGTAATTTAAATTCATTTATTTGTAGTTTTGAGAACAAGTGGATTGATGATTCCACAAAATTTACTAGAAGTGTTTGTCTATCAATAGTCTCAATTAAACTAAAATTTCAAATAAGTAACAAGTAATCTAGGGGTGGGAGATTGGAAATTGATATCACGTAGGGGTAATTGCGTTGCTATATAGTGATGAACATTCATCGATAGGTTTGGTCATCTTCAATGACACTAATCTTCATTCGATCTTATAGTATCAGTTCATAGAATCTCTTTCTGGTCACTTATATGCTAATGAAGCAAATACCTTAAGCTAGTCTCTCTTTCGAGGCAGAAATATAGCAAATAGATCTGACCCATAATCTCTATATTCAGGAAAATTACAAACATCAAACCTAAGTTGCATGTATCGAACTAATTACCCACTCCAATCAATCTCTTTTGAGCAACAATCGGAGATCAGAAGTAGGAATTATGTTTGCAATCTTAACCCATAAATTAACCCCATTCCAATAAGCCAAAATCTGTGTATGAACAGCAAAAAAAAAAGAGCATAACATAATACCCACTACATTAAATCAACACCCAACCCCATAATTGCGCACCTAGACTTTGTGGTTTTAGCTACCCATCACAAAGTGTAAAGAAATTATACCTTGGATGAAAGCAGCCATGGGTAACATGAAATTAAGCAACTACAAGCAATACCCACTTAGATTTCAACTTCAAGTTTTAAATTTCAAGAGTAAAGTTTAAAAATCCAAAAACTATAAAAGTGTTCTTCACAAAATGAAAGTATTTCTCTCTCTAACAACTTTGTCACTTCTGGAAAATTTTACTTCTCCAAAAAAAATACGTTTTTTCTCTCCTTTGGGCTATTTATAATTTCCCCAAAATCTAGCCCAAAACTCAATGTGTGACTCATCGGGTGAAGTTAGTCGGGCTCAACTTTCTTTAGTTCACCTTTATCTTGTTTTAGGTTTAAGGTGTTTAAACCTCAGTTGGCGAGCTCGTTTGAGTCTTGATAATACATTCGGCATATTTGCGAGTGGCACCTTTGTTCACCTTTCTAACCTTCAATTTTTCTCCAAGTTCTATCACCTTTGGCGATGGTCACGTTATTCGAATCCTTCAACCTTGTTGACGATCCTTATGAGCATTTCCTCAGTTCGGTTTCCTTCTAGACTAGCTGGTTCTTTGGGTTGTAGACGATCATAGGAAGGGACATACCTATCATTGTTGTCCTCCCTATCTCTCCAATCTTTCCAATTGTTATCTCACTCCTTGTTCCAACATTGATTCCTACCTTATTGTTAATAATTTGGCTTGTTGTTAATAATTTGGGTGAGAACCCCCCATTTGGTTTCCCAAGTATTGATCTTCTTCATTGTGTAATGCCTCAAACTTGACATCATTTGGGCACTACCCAATGTTTGTTACAATCGCATTTACCAATTTAATTCCTCCTCATATGGCATGTTTAGACTAAAAATCGTGTTGGGTCATCATTTTACCCATGATTTCATCTCCTTCATTTTTATTTTCTATTTGTTATTTTCTCACTTGTCGAATAGACACTTGGTGTTTTCCTATATGTCATTCTCGGTTAACCTTTTTCATGTCATCTAGCAATAACATTGCTATTTTATACGATTGACGCATAAATCCCCTTTCGACCAACTAATCAGCCACATTTATATTGACTAAATCAAGGTTGCAATAGAAGTATTGCAGTAGCAAATTGTCCGGCACACCATGTGTTGTACATTGCAAGAGTAATTTTTTGAACTGTAACCAAGTCTCATCTACAGGTTCACCTTCAATTCTTTTGAAATTTTGGATTTGAGTTTGATGTTTAAGTATCTTTGAGGGTGGGGGGGGGGGGGGGGAA